>BRDA01030936.1:2779-22370 GCA_036984385.1 Crenuchus spilurus | reverse complement strand
AACAATACGAACGAGGAGAACATATCGACATAAGGAAGTACAGCCTGAAAAGGAGAGAGAGAGAGAGAGAGAGAGAGAGTTCCTTTTTTGCTAATTATGTTACTATTAAATGTTCTTGACTGGGATATAAAACTGTTATTAATAAACACTAATGTTGCTATATTATTAATGACTGATAAAAAATCCCTTATAAAACAAAATAGTAAGTCGTACTCATAGTTGTTTTGCCATTTGCTTCAAATGTGTGACAGACATATTTTGGGCTAGTTCAAGCTTCTGAAGGGCGGGTTTTAGATTGACTTTTGACTGGATATTTTTGCTGGACCTGGCAACCCTTACAGTTTGTTTGTTTGTGCAAGCAGCTGCTGGGGGAGTGGGTGTCTAAGAAAAAACAAAAAGAGCACCAAAAAGTGGATAAAAACATTTTTTCTTTGTTGGATGACAACACTGCCTTGTAAAAAGCGGAAAAATCAAAATGAGGTAAATGTATATGTTTTGTTAGCTGATGATTGAATAACTATGGCACTGTGTATCAGACACACTATGAATACCCGTCCAGGTATTTTAGCTAGCTCCGATAGCTAGCTCCGCATTTCTTAATTGTTTAAGGTGCAGAGTAAATACAAAGAAAGTTAAATAAATACATAGTAAAAGCATTACAATGTATTTCTAATACGGTTAACCCAAAATCTCCTGAATCCTTTTAGAAAAGTAAATGATTTAATAAATAAATAAATATGCAGACAGCTCAACCCCCCCAATGTTGGACCCAAAGTTACGCCCTTGCACCTTATAGCAGGGGTTGACAGTCCTAGCATCGGGGGTATCTAATTATTTGAATCAGCACTTGAAATCCATGCCAATAAAAGCATTTTTGTTATCTTTGGACATATTTGATGCAAATACAATAAAAAACACACACATAATAAGTCTGGCCCAGTGTCTGGCCCACAGCACTGATCTAATCGGTCAAAATATGGACCAGATTTGGAGCAAATCCAATCAAACATGCGTTTCAGTGTTTTTTTGCAAATGTTTAAAGCTCAAAGCAATTAGTTTTAAGAGTTTCATTTGTATAAATTAGTACTACAAATATCACATTTGGTAAATTAATACTGGTACCAAATATCAATTATCTGTGTCCTTGCTTGCTCATTAGCAGTATTAATTCTTAAAATATTATATTGGTTGAGCCCTACATTCAAGTAGCTTAAGGGGTTTGTACAAACACTATAAAAATATATATCATACCAATAATATATATAGTATAAAAATCATGCAAATTAATAAAAAATATCAATTTATTGAACAGCAGATGGTCTATAGTCACACTGCTTTAGTTTTTCTGCACTTATGCATAGAACTGGAGTGTAAACTCAGCGCACTAGAGAGCAGAGAAGCAATCATGAGACAACTAATCTTTGGCACTGCCTATACATTACTTCAAATCCTCTAAGTGACGACGCTCTGAGAAAAGCAGCTGAGTAGGAGGATGAGGTGGATTAAATCCAGGGTCTATGCTTCAGGTCTGACTTTTTTTCTTTTAGGAATGAAGGATGATGCAATATGATATATACGCTGAATGTTAAGCACAGCAGGACTATTCAAATCCTGCCATATACATGCTGAAAAAAATCCCAAAATAATACCCCCGGTTTTAGTTGTTAAACAATGTTTAGGAAGCCAAAGCTATCGTGGGTTTTCTAAAGAGTTCAGCACCATGGACAGCAATGAATGGCTTAAAATCTTTTACAAGGATTCGCTTTACATTAGATACATTCAAATAAAAACATGAATACCATCAAGTTCTTTCATGCACAGAATGAAAAGATGGGTACATATCGGGCAAAACTGAATAGTGCATTTCCAAATATCTGAATGTCATGGCTGTGATACAGCTCATAACTTATTTACTAGTGCATCTCCAAAATAAGTAGAATATTTGAGAAAAGTACATTTTTGTCCACAATTTAATTCAAAAAGTTAAACTGTCAAATATATTTATTAATTACACATAAAGTGACACATTTCAGAGTTTTCTTGTTTTAATATTTGATATTAATAATTAATGTTGATTATTTAAGATTCTAGATTTCTGATTTTCATGAGCTATAAGTTATACTGATCAATATTAACTCACTGGAGTCTGAGGGTATTTCAGAAACTTTGATGTAGTCTGACATGCCCTGGCTCTTTCACAAATTACACCCATCTAAAATGATTTGTTTTACAGAGTGTTACACAGGCTTTTGTTCAGAACAAACTCAACAACAGTGTCAAAACATCTATATTTTGAGTAAATTTGCTTAATTAAACGACTTTCCATAAACCTTTTTTCAGATATGCTAATATATTGTGAAAAAACACACTCTAAACATTTCTAGCCAAGACTCTTGAGCTCAGAACTGAATAAACAGAGGTGCTGGCTACACACTGGTCATTACAGTTTTAGAAATTGTATGTGGTTTTATTTCTAAAAATGTTTTTGACTCATTCAGCTTCTAGATTGAATATTTATGAGATGGGGTCAGGATTACCACAGGTGAAATGTCTTTGTTCACATTCAGATTCCAAATATTCTAGGGTCAATATTCCACTATGGATATCTGACATGTCTGGAATTACCATGTCATTATCATACAAATGACAGACCACGTCCTTTGGTGGGAAAATGTGCATAACTGTCTGAGTTGCTCTCACAGATGTGTCTCTGCTTATTTAGACTCCTCTCACAAATATCTAAAGATATATTTCAATTCAAGCTATATATATATTTGAAAGTAGACCCTTTAAGGTCTCCAGGGTTTCAAGGATACAATCTCAGTTATTGTAGGTGTTTATGCAGAATTTCGGTTTTGTTACCTCAGGCCTTTGTTACCTTTTGTTACCTTCCACACATCTAACCCATTTTCCATACATCTAATAAAACATTTTGCACTGTACCACCTATTCTCAATTTATGAACCCCATCACACACCTTGCAGCCATTTTTAGCCTGATCATCCTCATGCAAAGCCATCTGCAGGAGCCTGAAGTTATTACCACCTTAAACATGCAAGAGGATTCATTTTTTGTACGATGAGCTTATATACTGTCGTCTTTTCTCCAAACAATCCACAAATACACACTCTACACTTCCTCTGATTGGCAAGAACTTATTATCTTCATTGTTTAGCAGTGAGATTAGTAGAGTATGGCCACAACTAATCTTACCAGAGGTAGGGTATGAGAAAACGGGAAAATATTTTTTTCCTACAAAAAAAACCCCTTGAATTCCTGGCATCCGATACAAGTAAGCTATCATTTGGGATACCAGTAATTTCTGGGTTAGTCAGTGTAATTATTCTATATTTTTATACATCCATACATGACATTCTTTATTCCCAGATGAATTTATCACCAGGTCTCTCTCCTGCTCAAGTCCTGAGCATCTGCTCATTATAATTCAGGCTGTATCTTTCTCAGAGTTTGTGCTCTTGCAGACGATATGACAGAGGGAGGGGAAACTGTGCACAGCTCATGCAGGTGAATTGGAGATGCTTTCTTTCCGTTTTTTTTTTTTTTATCCCCAACAGCGGTTGTGCTGATGCCTGCTGCTAAGTCAACATCTCAACCGGCGTCACATCACACGACTGCCGCACATCACCTGCAGGCGCCGCCTTGCTCACTGCTTTGCTCTTCCAAGCACTTTATGTTAAAGCCTTTTTCATTACATCATCGTTTTCAGCACTGCGTTTCATTTTATCCTTCATATACTGATATGATTCATAAAGACAGTAAAGAAAAAACACCTCCAGCCAGCGTCGTAACACGATCCGTGCTCAAATTGTCCCCGCATCCGGCATTTTCTGACTAAATTAAAGAGACAGACAATTAGTTGTCAGACTTATGTAAGTCTAGAAACATTCATCATCCCTGAATAGAAATCCCCTGAGTAATGTCTATAACCTGCAGGATTTGTCTTTTCCCAACAATGGCTAATAAATGCAATTCTGCTGCTGCTAAAATCCTGAGCTAAATCTTAGTCTTACCTGTACCTGCCTGTGTGACACTGTTTTGCATAAACACGTCTACTTACACTATAACCGTAATGACGGAGAGTCTGTTCAAACTAAGAGTAGGATAATCTCTTGCTCTAGGCTCATTATGTGTTGGCTTGTCACTTCTGTAAGCTAAGCCACCATTACAGCATCCCATAATATCCTGCCGAAAAAAACTCCAGTTGGAAAAGTGTCACCGTCTTTGTCTCTAAACCATTTTATCTCTGCCGAGACTCATTCATTTGAAGCTTACTTCACTTTCAACTCAAGTGATTCGTCAAGTTCGTTAGGGACTTCATTAACGGCTTATTAATTGCTTTAAACTTTTATGGAAAAGTTTTAAAGTCCTTGGGAACATATAACACTCAGATTTTTGTTTAATATAATTGTAAGAATGATATGACTAACGAGGGGCTTGAGAATGGATAAAGAGATTAAATCTTTAATAGTTCAAGGATAGTCCAAAAGAGTGGTACAGTAACCAGGTCAGGTCAGCAACGTAAGGCTCAAGGCTAGAGTCCAACCCATAAATACAACCAACAGACAGAGCAAAGGGATATCCAAAGAGAAACGAAACAGTAAGAACCCTGGGTGGCATGGTGGGTGGTGGCTAACTCCACTCGCCTGTCAGCACTGAGATCTTGAGTTCCAGTCCCCACACTGCAGTTTCCATGCTCCCCACATCTACAGGGTTTCCTCCAGAGTCTCCAGTTTCCTCCCACAATCCAAAAACATGGAGGTCAGTTGAATTGGGTAGTCAAAATTATCCTGGTTTGTGTGCCTAGTGATGGATTGGTACCCTGTCCTTGCTTTAGCACTGTCACCCAGTGAAGGGGTAAGGGGCAAACTGTGAACCTGTTCAGGATTAAGCAGAAGACAAAGAATAGATGCTCAACTATGCTCACAAAATGTTTGCAATACTTCAGAAAGAACTGAAAAAAGTGCATATACACCAAACCAGGTATTGAACACTAGTGTAGGAAATCAGTACTGAGTGTGAAAACTCTCCTTGATTGACTGACTGGGGAGGATCTGACAGGGAGAGTGGAATTGTAGGTATTGTAGTCCAAAATATCGACAGAGCCTGAGGAAGAACCACTGAGGTGTGCTAATATTACTAAACTTTAGTTTGCTAGGAACGGCTTAAGCCAAATCCCCCTGCCATATTTTTGAAAGACAGAATAATGAGAAGGGAAGTCGAGGTGAAAGAAGTTAAGGAAGTCAGATGTGCCAGGTACAAAGTTTTCATTAGGAAGGGTAAAAAGGAGGGGTTTATATAAGGCAGGAATTACCGTAATGAGAGGCAGAGTTATGTAGTCTACCTCCCAAACTTTTTATTATGTAATATCTTTTTAGGCTAAACATTTTGGAAAGTGTACATATAAATAACAAAATAGAAATATGATATAACACTGATGAAAAACTGTAAAATTCTCACTCTGAACACTCTGAAATCTAATATAAAGCCTTCTTTGAGACAAAAATATAGTGTTGTAAAATATTATAGGCTAAAGATTAAGTTTTTTTTTTTTGAAAGAAACCACGTATTTTAGGGCTTTAAGAGTGAAAATGTTGCATTAAAACATGAATAAATGATGAACAGTTGGTTCAAACAGAGTAATATATCTTTATTGTGCAAATTTACTCCCAATAACGGCATCCTGTGGCATTTGGTTATTACATTGATCTTCTGTCATCCTTGTAAATTAATTGAATAACTATAATAACGGCACCGTTTCCCTTCACACTCTCTCACTTATCACAGCAGAGCTTCCACAAACTGCCAAAGGGGCTGCTGCGAAACTAATACCATCTAGTTGTTTGGCAAGGAGGCGAGGAGATGTGGCAAAATAAACAACCTCAATCTGAAGGAGGAGGAGTATCAAAAGGCAGCACCTGCTCAGATCCAGCCTGACGCTGCTTCTCTTCATTGTCGGCACCTAAAAGAGATTTTCAAAAGAGCCTACATGCCATACTTGGACCGTACACAGCAGGCTGACTATAGAAAGGATGAGTCACAGTACAGATGAAGAGAAAGCTTCTGCCATCTATGTGGTTGGCTGTGTCTTAGTCCTCAATCCATCGACACAGAACGGGATGCAGTATGGAGGGAATCTGTCACTTTATGTATATTCTTTATATGACACTGCATTTTTACTCTCATAAAAGATAAAAATCAATAGAATTACTATTACATAATTTTAAAATATGATAAACTGCTTTGTAATTGATGTTTTACTATTTTTAACTACTGTAAATCTCAATGTTGTCCTATGATGTGACTGTCTCAAGCATAGTCTGTATATAAGAAATGGAATGTTGTGTCCCATTGTGACATTTTAAAGCCAAAAAACGTCAAAAATGGATGCTGCCATATTACTTTTGTTTGCACATCTGTTTGGGTGATGCCCCTTTTGAGTGTCTGTTAGTACATTTTACTGCTGAAGAAGATGTCATTTGTCTTCCAAAATATCAAAGTGAAGATTAAATTTAAATAAATAAACAAAATCTATACATTTCATCCCACAAAATAATGGAATGAGGAAATTTGCTGTAGCTCCCATTCAATAAAATGGTTGTGGGTGGGGTTTGTATTGCAACCAGCCACTAGAGGGCATCTGAGACATTTTGGCCTCACTTCTCTACTGCTGATATGTCCAGTTGTCATATACAACCTATGCTCTCATGCATGTGTTAATAAATTAAAAAGAAAAGCATACACGTGTTGATAAATATCCCAGACAATTTAACAAGTGTCTGTATTAGTAAATTGTCATTTTCATCACCCATACGTATCTAAAAGTGCAGACTGGAGATACATTTTGCACTTCAGTGTAACTCCATATCATGATTTTAAATCAGGCAGTTCTGCAGGCAGTTATTGAAGGAACCCATTTGAGATTTTGTGACTGACGCTCCCTGTGAAGCCCAATGACAATCACATGACCACATGTTCACATTTTCAAACATTTGACTTTTATTCAGACTGAAAGTGTTTTGTTGTTCTTTACTGTGACTCACATTTAATGAAAAAATCCAACAAGTCATGGAGAACAATGGCTATAATAACACAAAATAATGAGTCTAACAATGAAGATTAATTTCTCTCCTGCTGTTTGTAGATTAGCCAAGGTTATACTAGACTCTGCACTAAAATGTGCTGAAAATATTTTAATTTGCTCCTTGTGGAGGTGAAATTACATTTTATTTATATTTTCCTTATAGAAAGAGCATCCATCCATCCATCCATCCATCTACAGTACATTCATTAGGTACACATAGTTTGTATCTCCACTCATTGTCCATTTTGCTTGATGACGATATAGCTGCACTTTGTAGTTCTACAACAGGGGTGTCCAAACTTTTCTTGTTTGGGGCCAGAAGGAGAAAAATATCATGGGCCACAGACTCGTAGCTCTTTAGCAGTACTGTAAGGGTTTTTTGGTGACCATGGTACATTTTTAAAGTCCAAAAACCAGCACTCCACCATCACTGAACATTTACTCACAACTACACCTTTTAAAGTGCAATTTTGCACAAAAACTGTGAATCTGGCAAACCTGAAGTTCCCACGCTGGGTTATTAGTTGAGCTATCTGGTAGCCCTTGTAGCATTTTTTTACACTTGTTTACCACAAAAAAAAAAAAAAAAACTGGTTTTGTTGAGCTGATGAGCTGCTTCTAGTTTCACCTTCTGTTCTTGTGCTGAAAGAGTGATGTTTCATTTGATAATGTCTCTTAACATTATACTCCTTCATTACAGTGACTGTTTCCTAACAAATTAAACACACACACACACACACACACACACACACACACACACACACACTTCCATCTGAACTCAGGGAAAACGTTAATTTTAACAGCATGACTGAAATATTGTGCATTCTATTTTACATTTCTTTAGAGACGCCATGCCTACCCAAAAGCTCAGGAACAGTCATAGATATGTAACATTGTTAATGTTTAGTGTTAGGGGTGAAAAGGAGATGTGGAGAACTTTTGACTGGTTTTATGTGACAGCGCCACCCAGTGTTCAAACTAGTTCTTTCATTTTATTTACAATCTGATTAATAGCTGGCCAACTTTCCTTTTATTTACAAAATACCTTGCGGGACACTCTAAAAATAGCAATGGGCCACAAATGAACTGTGGACCTGCCTTTGGACATGCCTGTTCTACAACTACAACTGACATGGTGGTGGTGTATTAGTGTGTGAGCTGCTGGAGATAAACACTGTGTCCATTCTCTGTCCTCTATTACACACACCTACCTTGTTGATCCACCTTGTAGATGTAAAGTCAGCGACAGCAGCTCATCTGTTGGTCCTCATTAAAACACACTAACTCACCACTACCATGTCTATGTCACTAAGAATGATCCACATGCTCTGTGGGGGTCCTGTACATTGAAAAACAGGATGAAGAAAGTGTACAGAGAAACAGATGGACTACAGTCTGTACAAAATGCACCTATATGGACATTGGAGCTAAATGGACAGTGAGTGTAGATACAAGCTTTGAGCACCTAATGTAGCGGGGGCAGTGAATATATAAGGTAGACAGGCTAGTGTAAATTACAGATAAGATGACTTTAGCCCTGCAGTAAGATATAATCTCAGATGATGGTGCTTCTGATGAGCTGCAGTATCCTTTTCCAGTAAATGTCATTCTATAAAAGTCTGTAACTTATTTCTCCAGAGTACAATGTTTTTTTTTTTCTTTTTAAAATAATAACAAGTAAAGTTAATTACCTGTTGAGGTCTCCAATGTTTCATGCTCTGTGGCTGTCAATAAAGCTGTAATGCACTTAATTAACTCACTTCTGCTGGTGTCAATATCAAATCTCAAACAGAGGAAATAAAGTTGCTGAGTGACTAAATCTGATTAAAGAGCTTCACTCTGCATTTACAGCACTACCAGCACTGCTTTCACCTGCAATGTGATACAAGGAATTTACACACAACACACTCACAGTATAAGTCACAGTATGGTAGAAAACAACAGACTGAGACAATAGCTCCATAAAGGGCAACTGAAATGTCAAAAATAAAATAAAAAAAAATGAAAAATGGGATGGGATGTGAAGCAATCAGGTTCAAAACCAGCAAACTACTGCAGGTTCACTTACACAATCTAAAAGATGCTCAACAGACTTCTGAATACTTTGTGCCATACTGTTGGTACTGCATACATGTTATGGCTATGCTAATAGTACTTACAAATAGAATAGTACTCCGAATTGAACATTTTTTAGCAACATATAAAGCCCTACATGGGCTGGCCCATGAGTATCTACGAGACCTTATTTCCTATTATGAAACATCTCGTTTACTCAGATCACAGGGTGCTGGCTTCTTGAAATTCAGAAATCATCAGCAGGGGGAACAGCCTTCCCTGACAAAATTTGGGACTCAACCACAGTACCAACCTTTAAGTCTAGGCTGAAAACTTATCTGTTTAGTTTAGCCTTTATTAATAATAATTTACATTATAGAAATGGTGCCGTTTTGTGGTCAAAATGTCAACTGATCTTGTTGAATATTTCAACTTGCATGGCTACAGGAATCCAAAATGTCAAATAACATCTAGATGATACTTTCAGGGTGGCACAGTGGCTTGGTGGTTAGCACACTCGCCTCTCAGTGCTGAGGTCTTGGGTTCAAATCCCCATCTGGGTAGAGGTTTACATGTTTTTCCTGTTTCTTCATGGGTTTACTCTGAGGTCTCTGGTTTCCTCCCACAATCCAAAAAATGGAGGTTAGGTGGATTGGGCATTCTAAATGGCCTCTGTGTGCATGTGTACACTCAGCAATGGATTGGTGCCCTGTCTTGGGCTTAGTTGGGATAGTGTAATGCCCTGCCCTTTGCCAAGTGAAGGGGTAGGGGACTAACCATGACCCTGATAAGAATTAAGCAGGTGAGATAATGAATGGATGGATGGATGGATATTTTCAGAACCTGTGCAGAACCTGTTAATACAAACAGCTTACATTTAGAATTATTCAAGGCAAAATGTCTCTGCTGAGGTTTGCATGCTTGTAATAGTTTTCCTCCAGGATCCAACACATCCACCAGAACTTAGTGTTCACTTACAATCTAATACATCCCAGACCACATGCACCACTGTTATGAGATAATCAATGATGTTCACTTCTTCTAAGAGTGGTATTAATGTCTGTATAGAAAACGTTGTGTTATATCATTTTCACTGCATATAAGATGTAATTACTTGACTGTTAAAAGCTCGCTTTGTATTTCTTGGTTCCTTCACCCAGTGCATTGGCATAATTAATCACAACAATGTGGTGCTGATAGAGAAAGCCTCATTTACCAAACAGCACCACCAATTACAGAAACAATGTCCTTCTCATGCATATTTAACTTGATAAAACCAGCAGTCATTGACCACAGATAACACCGAAATGTCAAATCCAAGTGAGACCAGCAGCAAGAGAGCAAATAAAGTTGATAATGGGAATTACTTCTAATATTCATTAATAGTACTGACAGGGGTACTTACAAGCACAGCTGAGATTGATGCAGCATTATAAACGGCAAATTAAAGAAAGCACAAACATCAGGAAGCCATAAATCAACAGATGATCAATATGTTTCATCTTGATCACAAATCATTGATTGTCACAGCAATTACAGAGTATCTGAGACATAAGTCCTTCCTATAACCTTGTTTGTCTGATGGAGCTTGGCTTTCAGCCAGTTATCGAACTCAAACTCATGCAAATGTGCATCATCTCCTCGCTCGCTCTTCCTCTGAGACACAATTATGACTTAGGCTCTTCAGGGTCAGTGGCCCAGACGTATTGTTAGCAGAAAATTTAGTAATGATTGATCTAACAATGTGTGCATCGAGTTGGATTTAAATGGCACTAAATCGAAAGGCAGGATAAGGACCGGAAAACAAGCCAAGACAGACCTGGTGTTAGGTCTGCTAGTCAGGACTGTGCATAAATACAGGCCTAAACACTCTAAATACTAGTGAAGGGAGTCTTTGAGAAATACAATATTATAACAATCATTGAGCCACAATGCCATTTAACCATCATTATTAAAAGAGATGCAATACATTTGTCCATTTAATTTTTGAAGTTGGTTTAATTGTTTGAACGCAACATAGTTTTATGTTTTATCCTCTTAAATGGCCAGAAGCCTCCATTAGGTCCAAGTTTCCATCCCTCACTGCTAAAGAACTAAATAATAACTCAGCCAGTGTGTACACCTGAATAATACTGAATAATAAGCCTAAAAGTGTAATAATAATAAGCATAAAAGTTCAAGGCGGAGACTTCAATGGTGCCCCCCTTGACATTTGGGGCCCTATGCACAGTGTGTGATCTGCATAGGAGGAGCACCGGCCATGATGATATTAGTCACCTTCACTGCATCATTTTGCTTTTTATACATCAGCATGAAATACATGTAAAAAAAAGTTATGTTAAAAAAAAGTTACATTTTTTTGTAATGTGCAAAAATGTGCTTAATAACACCACATCCTTATAAAGCTCTGATGAGCACAAAAAATGTAAAAAAAAAATATTTATTTCAGGCTGCACATCACTGAAGGGATATTATGTAGAGCATCCTTCAGCTGGACAGACACTAAGTGCTCAGTTCTATTTGGCTACGTTCAGAATGCAGGTAAATCAGATTTGTTTCCAAAATCAGATCTGTTGAGATGACTGTTCACACTGTTACGGGTAAGTGATCAGATCGGATTTACCTGTCCAGAAATGACAAACCTGTCTGCTTGGGCTTCTGTGGGAATGATGTAGGCACCTCTAACTACAGCCATGCTGGTGACGTGGCTTCAGGTTTGCCAGGCTTGCAGTTTTTGCACTACTTTAAAAATTTACCATGACTGTCAAAACAGCTGGAGATGCCTTAGACAAACTTTCTAATATTAGAAGATTCAGTGGAGGTTCTGAAAATATAGATTAGAGCAGAATACAAATAAAAGTGTTATTTAGATTCAACTTTTTGCCAGGTTTACAGTTTTTGTACTCTATTAAAATGTGCCATTTAAGAGGAAAAAAGTAATAATAGCTTTGGATTAGATTAGATTTTGGGTTTAAAGCTTGTGTAAGGCTGGTTTCTGTCAGACATTGGGCTGAAGAGTTTTTCAGGACACGCTTCTTGGATTTTCACAGTTCTGCAATTTGTCACTCTGGGTTTGACGTGTCATTCTTTGTTGCATTGCAAGTGATGTGAAAGACACATCAAAATACAATTTGAGTGGCAAGAACTACCAGACAGATGAATCTGTACAAATCTGACTATTAACTTTTTTACAAAATTACACACAATATTTTAATTAAATCTGCTCTAAACTTAGACTTTATAAAAAACTATTTTCAGATGTGCTGATACATTGTGAACTTTTGAGCTCAGAACTGAATAAACAGAGCTGTTGGCTACACACTGGTCATTACAGTTTTTAGAAATTGTATGTGGTTTTATTTTAAAACTTAACTAATGTGAGTTGACATGTTTGACTCATTCAGAGGTTCCTAGACTGAATATTTATGAGGTACACGTGAGCTGAGATGTCTTTGTTCACATTCAAATTCAACACATTCCACAGCTGATATTTCACCAATGGAATGTCTGGAATTACCACGTCATGACAGATTGAAGGGAAAAATGTGCAGCTGTCTCTCACAGACATGTCTCTGCTTATTTAAGCTCCTCACACTAGAATCTAAAAATATATTTTGATTCCTTATATGCTTGCAGTGGGAGCACAGACTCCAGATGGTTAAATTCTAAGCGTAATCAAAGGGGAAATACATGTGCAAGACATTAACTTGACAGGAAAATGTGATGGGGCAGGGACATGACATGACAAGAAAAACAACCAAACAGTGCTAAAGGTGAGACTGGGACCAGGCAATGGCAGGGCTGTGACATCTAATTATTGTTTCAAATGTAAAACTGTCAACAAACAGACAAATTTAGAAAAAAATTGGACACCCTTGTAGACCTACATAGAATATGTTTCTTAAAAATATTTTGTAAGTTGGCCAATTGAATGAGATATAAACATATGATTGTCAGTACTGAATACAGTGCAATAAAAATATAGTTAATTACATTATTTTGGCACCATATTTTGTATAGATTACAGATATTAAATTAAAAAAAGACATGCTGGTTAAGCTGTAAAAAAGTAGAAATGTTGATGTTGTTCCCAATTGTAAAGCATTCTTGTCTTTGTGAAAGACACTATATAAGAGTATATTATTATTATTGTTATTATTATTATTATTATAAAGACCACTGAAATAAATTATCACTGCCATTGCATTTCTGATTCATATCTTTCATATTAGTCTGTAAGTTTCTTGGAAATTTGTGAACAATTACATCGAGCAGCGGCTCTTCTTATAGTCATGATTTGGTAAAACCTTGTGGGGGAAAAATTAATGAAGAAATAAAAGATTTTGCCCAAAAATGCCAATATTTCTTTCTGAACATTCCACCAGTGCTCTATCCTGTGCTGTTGTGTGCTGGAGAAACATCAACAAACCCATCTTGAACAAACTGAGAAGGCTGCCTTTGTTTTAAGAGTCAAGGTGGACTCTCTGGAGGTTGTACCAAAACAAAGAAAACTCAACAAGCCATCCTGGACAATACCTCAAAAAAAAAAAAAGAAGCAAATTCAGTTCTGGACTGACACAGCTGTGCTGTGTTAAAGACTTAGATCATACCCACTACAATAAGTCTCATCAACAAGTCTCCTTACTGCAGAGACAGTACTGATCTATCTATGGAGATGAGGGACCTTTTATTGTCAATGGCCACGTTTAATAAAAAATAAATGAAGAGAAAATAGCCCAGAAGTTAAGCAAAAAGACTCAAAAAAGGACCAACAAAATAACCTGCAATATTAATGTAAGCATTTTAGAAAATGTCAGTAAATTAAATTCTTGGCTTGTCAACTTGCAACACCGGCATTATTTTTCTCGTTGGGTTACTTTTCAGTGGATGGAATGATAAAACCACTAAAATTAAATACTGAGTGAAGTTTTCTCATTTTGGAAAGTAGTCACATTAAAAGCGGGATAATAGTTCACTGCTCAGTCCTCAGGGGGACATAAGACCCCTTGTTCATTGTTTCAGGACTTATTTTTCACTACAGACTATACACCCATTTGCTTCTTTACACAAATGACTGTGAATAACTGTAATACTAATGAAGATCTGGTGATGACAATACCTCAGTTTGTGTGTAAAAGACTGATATGTATGATTGCAGCGCAGGTAGACAGGTGTTCTCATATCTTCAGATGTAGGAGTGGAGGCCGGCGCCCTTCTAGCAGGTTATTGGTGGATGGGCTTTATTGGTGACCTTTCACAATATGGAGCATCAGATTCAAGTGTGTTTGGATGCTGGTGGTGGACATTTTCAGCACAAGTTGTAACATCAGTCTATTTCACACAGACTGAGGTTTATTTAGTCCAAATTTCATCACCAGATCATTAGTATTAAAGTTATTCCTGATTGTTAAAGCCTTTAGAGGACAGTGGTGAGTAATGCTGAAACTACACAGTAAATCTGCCAGTGTTAAATCAACACTATTAGAGTTAAATTAACACTGAGAGTGTTACATTTTGACATCCTCAGTGTTAATTTAACTTTAATAGTGTTGATTTAACACTGAATATTTACTGTGTATGGTCAGTTTGGACAGACCAGAACCAGGACAGCTAATCAATTATTTTGGCCACGTTATGACTGTACTATAATGATTGCATACAATTAACAATATGATAATTACATTTTTAATTGCAATTTTCTTTAAGGCAATTAATCGTCAGCTAAAATGTCATGACAGCCTTACTCCCACCACTACTAAACACTGCTGTGATCCATTATGAATGACCCGTCCAGGGCACTGAAGAGGAGCGAGATGCTCTTCATGGTCCACAGCCTGGAAGAGACATGCAGAACGGCTGGCTTTCTGTGGAGCAGCTATGCACATTGGCATGGCCTCTCAGTGGCTGCTTGAAGAGATAACCTGCTGACATAGTGCAGTAAAAGTTTATAAGGGCTCAGGAGGGAGATCATATCTTTTAATTAAAGTTTCTAAAGAAATAAAGAAATAAACAAATAATGGCTAAGCCAAAGTATTTTATCTTGGAGAATTTCATGGTCCGGCAAACCAATTGCATCTAAATCACCTGGTACTTAATCTGTTGTTGAAATGGTGAGGTGATGGGACATGTGGTACATCAATCTGAATAGAAAAAGGGGATATTTGGATATTCCACATTTAGCACACCTGTTAAAAGCACAAGCTGTCCTGCACACATCAAGACAGCAACATATGCTCTCAGGTTTCCTTAGACAGACAGGAGACGGGACATATTCTCCCTGACTGACATCTTGCTTTGTGGAGGCTGTCTGACGAGTTGAAATGAGGACGTCTCTGCCGCAGTCTGGCATTACCTGGCAGATTCTAGACAATAGAGTTGTAGCAGAGCTACAAGGTGAGACTTGTCAAAGCCGGTCAAATCTAAACAGAAGACTGCTGGATCACTTGCATCATCTTTCTTATCATCAACCATCAAGTTCTTCCATCTGATCCGATACTACATCCATCCTCCATCATTTCAATCATTTTAACCCAAATCCTTCATCTGTTCCACTGACCAGCCACCCATTTTTAACATCCTAGCTTCTTTCTAACTTCTTTACTGGAAATAAAGGGTTCTTCAGAGAGAAGCCAGAGAAGAACCTTTGTCTGGTATCATAAATCACCTTTTAAAGATTAATTCCACCAAATTCTTAAATTTTCTGCAAAATTAGACCACTAAGAATGGTTCAAGAGAAACATATTGAGTTATGAAGGGTGGCACAGCGGTTTGGTAGTTAGAACACTTGCCTCTCAGTGCTGAAGTCTTGGGTTTGAGTCCCCATCTGGGCGGAGTTTCCAAGTTGGTTCCATGTTCCAAGTAAAAACATGGAAGTCAGGTGAATTGTGTACTCTAAATATATGTGGGTGTGTGGGTGTGCCCAGTGATGGATTGGCTCACTGTCCAGGATTTAGCTAAAATAGTGTAATGCCCTCCCCCAGGTGAAGGGGTACAGAGACTCACCATAACCCTGACCAGGGTTAAGAAGAAGATATTGAATAAATGCTACACTTTTCAAATACCCAAAGATGCTTTAAAATCAACACAATCCATTTACACACTCAGCCATGTCCGTCCACCTGGAGGACTGCATGAAGTACTAGGGGGAATCACCCAGGACAGAGTGCCAAACCACATCTGGGCATACATTCATACACAGACTGTACCTGGACTGTAGGAAGAAACCCATACAGACATGGGTACAACATGGAAACTCCACCCAGCGCTCACCTCAGCGCTAAGAAGCAAACATGCTAACCACCAAGCCACCATGCCACATGAATGGATGGAGGGATGGACAGAATGGGATGTATTATGAATACACTGCCTGTTGTGCGAGATGTGCAGGTTTGAGCAATGGCGGAACGTACTTACTGGGCATGGGCTTTCACTAAACATGACCAAATAAAAAAAAAAATACTAGTATTAAAGATCCATACCACTGATGCCATAATCATGTGTAATGTGTGCAATGTATTAACTACACAACTGCTGCATTATTTTAACCAATTTGCCAATATCATAATTTGTTCATAAATGTCTACAAATCGTTAATAGTTCAACACTTATTCAGAATAGAATTGTATAAACATACCTAACAGCAATCAATAAAAAAGCTTGCTAGGAAGTTATAAGCTAACTAGCTAGCACATTAACTAATGCTGCACCCAGCCATGTAGAGCTGAAAAGGACCAGCAAGAATTCTCTGAGCCTAAATCAAAATTTAATTGGTTGACTGCCAATCCACAGTTATAGTTTTCTTAGTGTAAAAGGAAAGGGTATGTGGGAGTTCAACAGAAGGTCCTGAGGGGAGGGCTGTTCTCCCTAGAGACAGCGGTGTGATCATTCTGATTGGTTAATTTTTTTAACTTCAGCATGCAGTTTCGTTTCCAGGACGATCGCAAAAAAAGTGGATTTGACAACCGATTTAGAGGAAAACTACAAATGATTGCTAAAGCGTTATTAACGTAAATTACTTCAAACAGAGCAAATATTACTTTTTTTCTTTTTCAATTACACTGAAACTTCATGGAAGGTCTTGAAGGCCCTGATGGTTCGCCACTGGGTTTGAGTGTATTTACATGCATTAATAATCCTATAACTGCAGAAAATCTTATTCTTTTCTATAATCCATTTGTCACTTTTATATGCACTTGAGTAACCAGATAATGGAAAATGCATGAGTCAGACAATAATCGGATTATTGTAATAAACAGATTTCTGCTTTGCAACCAGCCAGTAAACTCAAGAGGACGTGACTTAAAATTTAAACTAACCTCTGTGGAGTTTTTGTAATCAAAGTTTTTTGATTAACATACTACATAACAGTGGGAATAAACATCCTTGATGTGGAATGTTCACTTAATGGTGATCCTCACTGCTGCTGTGTTCATTATAGAGGTTAACTGGTCCACCGTGGTGTGTTTACTGCACTGTACCACTCGCCAGAGTTGTTCCCCTTTGGCACCACTGTTATGTCATTAGGATGCACACCTTCCTCCTAATGTACCTCAGTACACTTTCATTACAGCAGCTCTAGAACATTCCACAGAGTTAGTGGTTTCTGCGATGCTGCCTCCACCATGCTTCACCCGGTAACCTATTATCAGCCTTTTGGACATCAGACATTTGCCCATAATGATGGTTTTACACTCTGCTACAACTGACTAGTGTGCTTGCTTATTTATACATGAAATAAGTCGTGTCATATGGCATCTGTGGCATCCCGGGCTGACTTCATTACAAGTCATCTATATGCTGGCTTCAGTGAGTCAAATGCAAAGGTCAACTGCTGTATAAACTATGAGCAATAAATAAATTATAGCAGTAGTATCTTAAGTAATAGTGATTTGCTCTGACTGTAATTTCTGAAATGTCCAGCCAGCAGTTTCTGCTCTATAGTCTAAGATCTAAGGGCACATTAGCTATCCTTAGTTACCTCAGCCACAGATCTCCAATGAATTTCTTTAGAGGAGGGAGCTATTACTGCGCCACTCAAAACTTCATGGTATGATAGTTTTAGTCACTGTTATCTCATCTATCCATCTATCCATCTATCCATCCCCTTGTTTTAGACAATGTGCACACTAAAATGCACATGTGTAGGTTTGCAGAAGCTCGCCAGCGAGCCGAAGATGTGTGTGGGCTCAAAAGTAGCTTGTTCTGTAGCGAGACTCCATAGCTCTCAGGCAAGATTGATCTTTGTCAGAGCTTCAGAAATTCTCATTGTCACAGAGGAGGCAGTCCATTTATTCGAAACCTCGCACATGTTCCAGGCAGAAGTGGAGAGATTTAAAAGGCAGCACATAAACCCAGAGGAGATTGGAATAACAGCATGTCAGGAGGGACCTAGCAGTGCAGGCTATGAGACCATATTTGCTTTGTTTTCATCACTACGTTTTGACTGATCCTGGAAAACATAAACAGTGAATTCCTAAATTCAGGATATCTGATGAAAAGAGGAAGAAAGAGAGTGCAGTGAGAATGAGAGATAGATATTAGTTGCCTGCTGTTTGGTGACGGTGCTGGTACACAATGCTGTATGAGCAGCAGGAGAGACACTTTCGCAGGATCTGTTTCCTTTGACCATTCTTTCTCTCTCTCTCTCTCTCTCTCTCTCTCTCTCTCTCTCTCTCTCTCTCTCTCTCTCTCTCTCTCTCTCTCTCTCTCTCTTTCTTTCTCTTTCTCTCTCTCTCTCTCTCTCTCTATCTCTCTCTCTCATAGTCTCTCTGTATTTCAGTGATAGTCTCTCTGTATTTCCAGTAAGTCTGTGCTGAGCACTTGGGAACTGTCAACGCTTCCCTGAGGATGCGGAACCGACTGTCACTGAATTCATAAAATTACATGTACATATATCTGCACTGTATACAGAGTCAGATTATTAATAAACCACAACTTTCAATCAAATCCTTGAAATAAATATGTACATACATGTGACAGTCTATTCACATCAGTTTTTTACTGTCTGTCTGTATCTAATGTCTGTCTGTCTGTCTGTATCTAATGTCTGTCTGTCTGTATATAATGACTGTTCATCTGTATCTAATGTCTGTCTGTCTGTACCTACTGTCTGTATCTAATGCCTGACTGTTCGTCTGTATCTAATGTCTGTCTGTCTGTATCTACTGTCTGCCTGTCTGTATCTAATGTCTGTCTGTCTGTAACTAATGTCTGTCTGTCTGTACCTACTGTCTGTATCTAATGCCTGACTGTTCGTCTGTATCTAATGTCTGTCTGTCTGTCTGTATCTAATGTCTGCCTGTCTGTATCTAATGTCTGTCTGTCTGTATCTAATGTCTAATCTAATTAGATACAGACAGTCAGACATTAGATACAGACATACAGACATTAGATACAAACAGACAGACAGACATTAGATACAAACAGACAGACAGA
>BRDA01030932.1:0-14607 GCA_036984385.1 Crenuchus spilurus | reverse complement strand
GAATTCGGACAGCCTTCGCGCATCGTTGTGACGTAATCGGCCTTCAAATGCGTCCTTCGAAGGATGCAGCCCCTGAATTCGGACACACCCTAAAAGTCTTGTTCCGTATTGAACCGATACGGGACGCGCTTTGTTCCGTATTTTTATCAAAGGGGGTGAAATAAGGATGATCAAACAGCGCGATGTGTGAATGACAAGTAAACTCAGCTGCTCTGCCTCAGCCTGTCTGTCACTAGCGTGTGTGTGCGTGATGGGTCGTTCGCGAACAAAATGGCTCTTAGAGTCGGCTCTTTGAAGTGAACAATCAGAGTCAACTCGTGTCTGGGAGCCAGATTAGTTTTTTTCCCTTTTTTCTGTTGAAGTCGCACGGGATTGGTCAGTTACACCATGTACGTGCGTATGTGTGTGTGGGAGGGTCACAGAGAGAGAGAGAGAAGATACAAAAAGATGACTCTCTGCATATGACGAAAAATGACAAATAAGTAAATTCATTCCTTCATTCATTCATTCTTTATCACACCCGCTTAATCCTCATTCTATTATATTCTATAAGAATCTATTTCTACATTTCCATACATAAAAATGATTTGAGCTGTTTTTGCATTTCTACATTTATTTAATTTATATCACTGATGAATCAGCATTATTTTATTACTAGCAGCAAAAAAAAAAAAATGAAAGAAAAAAAGTTGCTCGTTTTTGGAGCTGTAAGAGCCCGCATTTTTTAGTTAACAGAGCCCTAGAAGCCCATCACTGTTGTGAGTGGTGACCAATTAAAAATGCTGTATGCATTGCTAAAATACACCTGGACATGGTGCAAGATTTAAAAAATTGTATCTACTGAGGGCAATTTTAGTCCACTGGTCAATGTTTCTTTAACAGTGTAACACCTTTTATTATATAGGTGCAATATTCAAGCCACACCCCCATAATCCCACCCCGCCGCCCTAAGCACCCCCCTAGGGCTAGGGGTGTCCCTTATTTCAAGATCTGAAAGGTGGCAACCTTAGTTGCATCGCTACCGCACACTCAATGTTATAGTCACTCAGCCCGGCCCTCTCTATAATATAGGCATCCAGTTAGCCATAAAATATAAAGCAGATGTCACAAGAGAATAAGATATAACACCAGCAACACATAACTTAGTCCAAGGCTCATCTGCACTGCTCTGCTACGGAGGAGGCCATCAGCTATCAGCCTATGCTAACTAGGCCCCCAGGTGCCTATTAATACGCCTGTGCTAAATTACCCAACCAATTGCTATTTTGTGCTCATTCCCCAGCACACATGGTCACCTTGGCTACATCTATATAAAACTTCACAGAACTTCTCCTGCCATCAACACGATAATGTGTTGTCAGATGTCTTTGGCCATTAACTTAATTTGTATTTTCTTTTGAAAGACAATCTGCTGGAAGGCTGGTCAAATTTTGACTGACAGGTAGAGCACTAAACCATGTGCAAGTTACTGTATGCATTATTGAATGCTGCTGCTTACTTTTTTTCTTACCACCAGTTATCCCCAAGCAAGCTGAAATGCCCTTCTGTAAACAGACAACTTTGATGTTGGGTCTGCTCATGGTGTAAGTCTAATCTAATAAGTAAGGTTGCAATGTGATGTTGGCCAGGAACAGTCAAGGGAGTCACTTCATGCTGATAATTTACATTTACAGCATTTGACAGACGCTCTTATCCACAGCGACGTACAACAGTACTTTGTTTCTATTAAGAGAATTATCTCAGCTAGTACAGACAGGTTAGAGTTCAAATTACTCTTCAGTTCAGACACTGTTAGAACAAAAACATTACTTATAAATAGAAAGAAGGAAAGGTACACAATTATACACAATATAAGAGCATTATAATGCATCAAGCTTTTTTCCTCATGGGTTATAGTAAAAAGACAAGCTATGTGTATGAGGCAAGTAACAGCAAGAATTAGTGACTTCCAAGAATAGAACTTGGCAAATCGTTAGGAATGTAGCTGCTGAGATGAAGTTTTAGTGCTTACAGTGGACACTAAAAGACAAATGTGTAGGTTTGAGCTAAGATCAACAATTTCCAAGAAGCTGTCTGAGATGCCTGACGTAGGCTTAGACAGATATCTGTGTCCACTTCACCAGTTGATATCTTTTAAATGGTCAGCAGAAGGGATGAGCGAGTATCTATATCTGTATCTGTTCAAATATCTAAACTATCTGTATCCATATCAGTACTCGGAGTGGGCGGGGCCTAAACCAAAATTGGCTGTAGTTTAACTGGAAGTGGGTGGGGCTTAAATTGGTACATTATTTTAAGTCTGAAATTTATATGAATTGATCAGAAGTTGCTATATGTATTGTTTATTTGAAAACTACAGAACAGCCTCAAAATTGAGATTCAAATCATGTTTTTGACAACTATTTACAGAACAAGTTTTTTTAAATAAACTCAGGACATTAATATGTTTAAGTGCATGAATGAATACAACTCATGCATATAGGGAATGAACTACAAACCGGATTCCAAAAAAGTTGGGACACTAAACAAATTGTGAATTAAAACTGAATGCAATGATGTGGAGGTGCCAACATCTAATATTTTATCCAGAATAGAACACAAATCACAGATCAAAAGTTTAAACTGAGAAAATATGTTGTTTCAAAATTTCATGGCGTCAACAAATCCCAAAAAAGTTGGGACACGGCCATTTTTACCACTGTGTGGCATCCCCCCTTCTTCTTACAACACTCAACAGACGTCTGGGGACAGAGTAGACCAGTTTCTCAAGTTTAGAAATAGGAATGCTCTCCCATTCATGTCTAATACAGGCCTCTAACTGTTCAATCGTCTTGGGCCTTCTTTGTCGCATGTTCTCTATAGGTGAAAGATCTGGACTGCAGGCTGGCCATTTCAGTACCCAGATCCTTCTCCTACGTAGCCATGATGTTGTGATTGCTGCAGAATGTGGTCTGGCATTATCTTGTTGAAAAATGCAGGGTCTTCCCTGAAAGAGATGACGTCTAGATGGGAGCATATGTTGTTCTAGAACCTGAACATAGTTCTCTGCATTAATGGTGCCTTTCCAGACATGCAAGCTGCCCATGCCACAAGCACTCATGCAACCCCATAACATCAGTGATGCAGGCTTCTGAACGGAGCGTTGATAATGTTACAGGTCCCTCAGGCCTGAGGGTCCCATAATCATTAAACTGTATAAAACAGGAATAAACACAGACAGGAGTCAGTCTTTGTCTTTACTGCAGGCTGGCTATTCTCCTTCTTTATTAAAATTGGCATTTCTTTATTCACATCAGCTACTGTTTCATTTTTCCATTAAAAATACCATTTGTTCAATAGCTCATAAAAGAAATAGCATTTTCCAGTATTTCATAATCTCAACATAACAGCTTTTGGTTGCCGTAACACATGACTTAGAAGTTCACAAAATATTAGTACATCTGTACTTAGTTTACCTGGGGATCCTCCCCCTTTCTGCCTAATGAATTACTTCATATTGCTCAGCCTGTTAATCACTACAATAGTTAAACAGTTATAACAAAAGAAATACAAAACATTCCATAACAAATACATGTACTTAAATCAGTCATTAACATAGACTCAATTTAGCATAGTCACTTAGCTCAAGAGCATAGTCACTACTGTAACTGGATATGAACATACTTAAACAATACAGAATCCCATTTTTGTACAGATAACTATATTATATACTTACTATTAACATTTTAGGATAAAGTCTCTACGAACTAAAATAAGCACAGGAGCACACTAAGGGGGGTAACATCCACAATGGAAACACTGAGCATAGACTGTTTTCTCTAATTGTTAGCACAACCGGTAAGTACAAATGTAGCTGGATACTGCAACTTTTAAATCAAATTTTACCCAAGTTCGATCAATTTACAATGTTAAACAGGTATATTTAACCTTTTAGTATTATTTTGTGTACTTATGTCGTACTAACCTGTATAAAACAGGAATAAACATAGACCGGAGTCAGTCTTTGTCTTTACTGCAGGCTGGCTATTCTCCTTCTGAGAAAAAATGCCACTGCAACTCTAGGCAACTTCCACTCCCATCGAACGTGAGTACCCCCTACTGGTGAAACTAGATAATGCAATTAAAGTTTATTTAAAATGCAAATCATGTCTCAGTGCCCTGTTTATTTACATTGGAACAAAAACTTTAAAGCAAAACAATATATTCTATTTTTTTTTTTTTTTTTTTTTTTTTTTTTTTTTTTTACGGTGACAGTTCCTTTATTGTCTTACCCGAGTCCTTATGAAGGTTTTTCGTAACAGTCATTTGTGTTAGGTGGCACGGTAGGCGGCAACGGTCGACTTTGAGATGTCACGTTTCTCCTTCGGTAAAGATTCGTTCGAGGTGTTCGAGTCTGCAAACGTGACCCGGTCCCCAGAAAATTTTACCTCACACCGTTTTACCTTCTGACAAGACACCAGTCTACTCAGTGCTAAACTTCAAGAAATACCTTGTGACCCTGCGGTACAGTAGACCTGGTCTCTCCTGTTCCTATTGGGTTCAACAATAACACTGTACGATTTTTTTTTTTTTTTTTTTTTTTTTTTTTTTTTTAGCATGTCACAATAACAACTTGGGTTATCCTTGTCCTCTCTGGTCCAGATGACATGGCGTCCCAGTGTTCCATAAAGAACTTCAAATCGTGACTCATCTGACCACAGAACAGTCTTCCATTTTGCCACACTCCATTTTAAAAGACCCCTGGCCCAGTGCAAACGTCTGAGCTTGTGGAGCTTGCTTAGAAATGGCTTCCTCTTTGCACTGTAGAGTTTCAGCTGGCAACGGCGGATGGCACGGTGGATTGTGTTTACTGACAATGCTTTTTGGAAGTATTCCTGAGCCCATTCTGTTCCTTGACAGTGGCATTCCTGTTTGAGGTGCAGTGACGTTTAAGTGCCCGGAGATCAAGAGCATCCAGTAGAGTTTTACGGCCTTGACCCTTACGCACAGCGATTGTTCCAGATTCTCTGAATCTTTTGATGATGTTATGCACGGTTGATGATGATAACTTAAAAGTCTTTGCTATTTTACGCTGGGTAACACCATTCTGGTATTGCTGCACTATCTTTCTGCGCAACAATGGTGGAATTGATGATCCTCTTACCATCTTGGCTTCAGAGAGACACTGACACTCTGAGAAGCTCTTTTTATACCCAATTATGTTGTCAATTGACCTAATTAGTGTTCATTGGTCTTCCAGCTGTTCGTTATATGCTCAATTTCCTTTTTACAGCCACTTATTGCTACTTGTCCCAACTTTTTTGGGATTTGTTGACACTGTGAAATTTTGAATCAACATATTTCTTCTTTAAAATGTTTCATTTACTCAGATTAAACTTTTTATCTGTCATCTATGTTCTATTACGAATAAAATATTGACATTTGCCATCTCGATATCATTGCATTCAGTTTTTATTCACAATTTGTTTAGTGTCCCAACTTTTTTGGAATCCGGTTTGTACTAAGTATGCATGAACAAGAATTGTCATACTCAACACAACTTCCTTTTTTATTTATTTATGTATTTTATTTTATGATCAAACTGATTTTTTTTTTCCTTTTAATTATTTATTTATTTATTTTTACTACATACTGTAACTTTTTTGCCATTTTTTTCCACACAAAGTTAAACAATGTTGATTACGGTGTGTGTGTGTGTGTGTGTGTGTGTGTGTGTGTGTGTGTGTGCGCGCGCGCGCGACTGAGTGACTGTGGGAGAGGGAGTGAGAGTGTAGAACACCTCTGGCAGAGACATGTCTATGTATTGAGCTGCGGGTGCTCTGTGTGACTGTTCAATCACAGATTGTGAAGACAGTCCGTCACCCAATGAGAATTTTCCTTCAGCACGAGCACGGATATTGAAGAGTTTTACTCGTTTAATGATCGTACTCTTCACAAATGCTTTATCCGTACCAGATACTCGTCTGAAATGAGTATTCGGCTCAACCCTAGTCTATAGTGATTGATCACATTGCATGATATGTAGAGACCTGACCTGTTGGTATGTATTGCACCACTGGTGTGGAAGGGAGGATTTTCTCATACGAATATCCAGTTACTGACAGACATAATGGTGACTTTTTTCAAGTGTAACCCAGAGCCAGCTTGTTGTGTGAGTAATAGGTTACAGCTTCAAGCCAAATGTCTAATTCTGCTCAGATTGTCTGTCAACTCAATAGCAAGTACTGCTATGCAAAGTTCTAGTCTTGGTATTGTGTACTCAGGTACTTTGACATACCATGAACATATTATGGTTGTTGCCAGCACTGTTTATGGCTTTCAAACATGGCTGCAATAAATTTGGATGACAAATCCAAGAAGTTGCACAATTCTCTTGACAGCAGCTGAAGGTGAAGTGTTGGTACAGGGTCTTGTACAGCTCCTTCAAAAAGCCTTACACCCGTGTTTCCTCCATTTCTGCCATAAAGATTCAGGAACAAGAATGAAGAACAGTTTTATTCGTCACATGTACAATTTGAATGCTAGTTTTTACAAACACACTAGGTGCAACTTAGACACATGAGTGTTGTATCCTGGGTTCATTGGGTGTTTCGGGTCTCACAACAGACACCCTCGCCCAGGTTGATTAGGCCCCGACTTGTTTCTAAGCTTGTGTAGCCCACAGATCCCCCCGCTTGATCCACAGCCATCTTGGTGCCTTTTCTGCTGCATCGGTGATGTCTTTGATGCCATTCCTGATCTGCAGTCCCTTCACTCCTATCAGTGAGTGCCCTGATGAGAGACTGGCCGGCGAACCCTCTGCACCCAACCTCAATGGGGTTGCATCGGGTTCTCCATCCCCTGCTTCGGCATTCGCCTGCCAGCTCCTCATACTTGGCCCTCTTCCTCTCGAAGGCCTCCTCCATCCGGTCTTCCCAGGGAACAGTCAGCTCCAGCAGGACTACCTGCCTTGTTATTTCAGACACTAGGACTTTGTCTGGCCTGAGTGTGCTCACCGGTATGTTCTATGGGAATCTGGACTGTCTCCCTAGGTCGACCTTCATCTGCTAGTCCCGAGCAGTTGCCAGCAGCCCCCCTGCTCAACTCTGGTGTTGCTGTAACTTTTCCCCAGCCCTAACAAAGGCGATGGCCTGCCTTGTTGGTTGCTGGAGTTTGCTGTTAAAGATCCTTGTGCTGATGACCTTGGCGATGACCAGCAACACTTGGTTGTGGCACCAGCAGTAACGCCCATCTCCAAGTGCCTGCAGGCATCAGCTCAGGATGTGCTCTAGTGATCCATCTTTCTGGCAGAGAGGGCACAGTGGAGTCTCCACCAAGCCCCAGTGGAAGAGATTGGATGGACTTGGGAGTACATCATACACCGACTGGATGAAGAACTTGATCCTGTGTGGCTCTGATCTCCATAGCTCTGAACATGAGATCTTCTGGTCCGCTGCCTGCTGCTGCATCCCTACTGTCCTACTGTATCGGGCTTCCTCCATCCCTGCTCGGACCTCTTCCAGGATCACCTGTCACCTTTATTTGCCTTGGGACTTGACGTAGTGGGGTCTTGGGTTGCTCCCGAGGCCTGCATGACCATATGCCACTGTTCCAACCAGCATGCTGTGTTGCAATCATGCCTCAGCCTGGTTGACTGCCTTGTGGGCCTTCCACTTTCTGCCAGTTCTCACTTCTATGCCTGCCAAGGAGACTTTGTTGTCACTGGAGTCTCTATACAACAGCACTTCTCTTGCTCGGGTAACCATAAACTCTTCCATCAGGCTACTGAAGGGCAGTTTTAGCTTGTTCTTTCTGTACATGGTAGGCCTAACAATCTCAAAGTGCTTGATGGTGGTCATTGGCACTTCATAGACCAGCAGTGGCCAGAGGAGTCATGGCAAAATGCCGTTTTGATAGATCCAGGTTTTGAACTTGCCTGGAAGCCCCGACTTATCCACCGCTGACAGCCAGGTTCCCAACTCTTCAGTTGTTGATTGGAGTGCTGTGGTGTCCTTCAAGGTGGAGTCGTAGACCTTGCCCAATCTCTTTACTGGCTTCTCCCTCACAGATGGGATCCGGATGCCTCCTATTGAAAAATGAAATTGGTCTGTGAACTTCCCCCTCCTCACATCCAGGGACCTCGACTTGGCTGGCTTGAAGTTCATCCATGCCCATCAGATCGTACATAAATGCTCTGATGGGGGGTTGCTGAATACCGGAGTTCGTGATTGGGCCTCTGCACTCCACCTCAGCTGACTTCACCACCATATTCATGGCCAAGGCAAACAATTTCACTGAAATGGTGCATCCGGTAATAATGCTTGATGCTCAATGCATCCTGGAAGCTTTGGGACACCGCCTTTCTGCACCGATGTGTCAATGTAGATGTTCCTCAGGAGAAACTCCGTCATGCGCCGGGCAAGAATATCTTGCTCTCAACACTGAGAAGCAAGATGACCCTGAACTGCTCGATGGTACTTGAGCTCTCCTCCTTTGGGATCCAGACACCCTCTGCATGTCTCCACTGTTGTGCCACCTTCCCCCTTCTCTAGATGACCTATAGGATTGTCCACAGTCACTTCAAGAGCCTGAGGCATCTCTTGTAGACAACATATAGCACTCCACTTGGACCTGGGGCTGAACTGGTTCTAGCAGCTTTGACAACCGCCTCAACTTCCTTGAAAGTTGGCTCCTTGATGTTAAATGCCGCGGTGGGTTCTAGCGGGGTTATCAAGGTCCTGCATGGCCCAAGATCTTCCTCTTTTGCACTGTCCTTGTAGGTGGCACTGAGGTAATTATTAACCTCATCTTCAGTGCTGGCAATGTGGCCACTTTTTTTCTGCCCAAGGATCTTTTTGGTGAAGCCAAAGTGATTTGAGATAAATGCTGCACGTTTCCTGAATCTTTCTCTACCCCACTTCCTATGCCACTCAGCTTGGCCGAGGGTGGTGAGTTTTTTCCTCAGGATGATGCAAAGCTCTACCAGCCCAGCCTTCTCCTCCTCCTTTGCATGCTTAAACTGCCGCCCAAGCAGTCTAAGCTCTTGCTGAAGCTGGCTTATCTTCACTTTCCTTCTGTTTGGCTCCCCTTGACCTCTGGTTGGCTGTTGCTCCTTCATGCCAAACCGTTCCGCACCAATGCTGATGGTCATTGCAGCCATCATCCACAGCTTCTGATCTGCATCCCCCTTTGCAGTGGCTTGAAGGACTTGGTCCAGGTCCTCATCAAACTGGAGCCACTCTCTTTCCTTGATGGCAGCAGGCCACATGACCTGGCGATGTTCTGAATTCCTGTCATAGAGTAGGGCTTGTGGAGTGTGGAAGGTATGGGCACTGTGGGTTGACTCCTGGTCATGTTCCTCATGCATCTCACCAGGTTCTGGGCCTGTGCGTTTCTCCATCCGCTTCCCCATCAGACATTTCATTTTGGCCTGGTGGATCTTCAGGCCATGTTGGTTCTTGCAGAGTTTGTCACATGAACAGACTGTATTTGTTGTCATTTTTCCATTAGCATTGTTCATTGCCTGTTTGTCCATCCTGTTAGGGTGCTCATCCTCCCCCCTCTCGGGCATCCCTGGGGGTATTGTCTAGTAGGGTTCTCTGTAGCTTGTTTGTGGGTGCCCCCTCACAGGAGCTGCAAGTTGGGTTGCTGGTTTCTGTCTTTCTAGTTGTCAGCTGTATCTCCAGCAGTCACCATACTATTCATGGTCATCAACCGGCCTGTTCCCGGTGGTCACTGGCTTAACCAGATAAGCTAGTTTTTACAAACACACTAGATGCAACTTAGACACATCATCAGTGTTGTCTAACATTGTTGAAATTAAAAAAATATATATATAAATGTCAGGCTAGCCAACCGAGGATTGAAGTGAGATGCGCGCAGGTAAATAAAGTAAGAATTTAATAAAGAAAAATAAAGGCTTTGTAAATACAAGATGATAGTAAGGTTCACTTAAAACAAAATAGACAGGATTAATATAGACAAGATAATGGGTAGCCTGAATATACAAAAGCTACAATAAACATAAAAATAATAAAGGATCAAGAAACAGGAAAAACTATGGTATTTAGAGAAAATAATGCTAAGGCTAGGGCTCCAATAATGCAATAATGCTAAGGCTAGGGCTCCAAACATGTAATTATACACATCACACATTATAAACACATTCTGATACAAGCTCTGCTCTCGTTTTACGACTCCTTTGTTTACGACAAAGATCGGGCTTAGGTTTGTGTTCAGAAAAGCTGATACCGATCAGTTAAAAAATGCCGTGATCGGCCCGATTCCGATCTTTGAGATCGGATTGGGACATCCCTAGTGGATATTATTAAGTGGCGAGCATACGAGGGAACCTGTGAGAGAGTGAATGAGCGAGTGAGAGAGAGAGAGAGAGAGAGAAAGAACAGGAAATGGATCGGGAGGTTGACCGAAGGATATATATGTAAGCTTGAGTGTATGAGTTAATGGAAGGAAGACACGTAAAGAGTGATCATATGAATCCATGAGTGTGTGTGAACCGAGGTGAATATTAGAAACAGCGTGAATGACAAAGAAGGATATGTCGGACAGCCTGACAATAAATGAGTGATAAAGCATTAAGTGTTCCTGGCAGACCTTTTGTGGTGCTATAATTTTTTAGGGTACCAGTGCACCCAAATCACCATTTTCAGCAGTGAGCTCCCTGAACATAGCCTTGCCATGAAATATAACTGGCAATATAAACCCAAGAGAATCACTGAGGCAGTTCATCAGGGATAAGATACCTTGTTGAGTAGAAGGTTGTATCTCATCAGAGATACTAAAGAGAAATAAATCTAAAATGGCATTGCACTGGTAACAATGTCCAAATCCTTAAGGTTACTTGTACAATCACTGGATAGAAATACTTCAAGAGTTCAAGAGATTGTTTTATTGTCATTTCAGGTTCATACTGTATAGTATATAATGAAACAAAACAACATTCCTCAAGGACCAAGTGCAACACAGGACACAGTGCAAAGATAACATACAGTACAATAAACATGCAATGCTACAGGAAATACTACTATAGTACAAGTTCTCTAACTGGAATAAGATAATACAGAACAAAACAAATGTAGTGATGGCCAGTGTATGGTACTGGTTTATTGTCTAGTGGGAAGCAAGATTCCAGCCTACAGTCAGTCTATTGTGCAATTTGCAAATATGCAAATATTGCAATAATAGTATTAATAGTTTGCTGTGCAAAAGTTCAGTGATATTTAGTCAGACTGTGTGTGTTAAGGAGTCTGACAGCCTGAGGGATAAAACTGTTGGACAGTCTAGCAGTGAGGGCCTGAATGCTGAGGTATCATCTATCAGAAGATAGCAGGGTGAAGAGACAATGTGATAAATGTGATGGATCTTCCACAATGCTGAGAACTTTCTGGAAGTAGTGCTTGTTGTACACATCAGTGAGAGAAGATAGGGAAACCACAATAATCTTTTCAGCATTCTTCAATATACTCTGGAGAGTCTTGCAGTCAGATGCAGTACAATTTCCAAACCAGACAGTAATGCAACTGCTCAGAATGGATTTATGGTTCCTCTGTAGAAAGTGGTGAGGATGGGAGGTGGCAGATGAGATTTCCTCAATCGTCTCAGAACCTAGAGACACTGTTGAGCTTTCTTACCTATGGAGCTGGTGTTGAAGGACCAGATGAGGTTCTCCATCAGCTGAGTAGCAATGAATTTGGTGCTCCTGACAATCTCCATGAGGGAGCCATCAATGCACAGTGCTGAGTGGTCTCTCTGTGTTCTACAATTCAACAAAAATCTTCGTTTTATCAACATTCAGACAGGTTATTGATTTTACACCAGTCTGTTAGCCATTCCACCTCCTCTCTATAAGCTGACTTGTTGTCTACACTGATGACACACACCATGGTCATGTCATCTGTGAACTTGATGGTGTGGTTGGAGCTTTGCATTACTGCACAGTCATGAGTCAGAAGTGTGAACAGATGTGAACTGAGCAGACAGCCTGAGGAGCTCCAGTGCTCAGTGTGGTGGTGCTGGAGGTGTCTATACTGATCCAGACAGACTGAGGTCTCCCAGTCAGGAAGTCCAGGATCCAGTTGCAGAGACAGGTGTTCAGTCTCAGGGAGTTCAACTTTCCAATCAGGTGAATCAGGGGAATGATGGTGTTGAATGCTGAGCTGAAGTCTATGAACAAATTGAATGATGGTTGCTATAGCATTGTCCATAGAGTGGTTAGGATGGTAAGTGAACTGCAATGGATCCATTGATGGGGACAACAGGCTCTTGATGAGCTGTCATGATGAGCCTCTTGAACACTTCGATACGATGGGTGCAAGTGTGACAGGATGGTAGTCATTAAGGCAGGACACTGACGACTTCTTTGGCACCAGCACGATGGTGGTCACCTCAAAGTAGAGGTCTGAACAGGACTGATTTGTTAGACCCGCTCCCGCATGTTTTCGTCCTGCTCACGTGAAAAAATCATCATATTTGGTCCGGCTCCACTCGCCACATGCACATGCATGTGCGAGAGCATGTGTGTGTGTGTGTGTGTGACTGACCGTCCTCAGTTGTTTCTGTATGACATGTCACTTCATGTTCACGTGACGCTCCGCCAGTATTTTGAGATTATGACTTTCCTGTGGGAGTCCCGCGGTAATGCCGACCTCTACCTCGAAGCATTTTGAAAAGACGGCGCTACTCAGGGCGATGTTGAAGAGGTCTATGAAGATGCCTGCCAGCTGGTCTGCACATTCTCAGAGAACTCAGCCTATAGTTCTGCGTAGTTTTTCTCACATCTGCTGTGGTTAGACAGAGCACCTGGTTATTGGGAGGAGGTGTGGTTTTCCACGCCACCACATCATTCTGTACCTCGAACAAAGCATAGAAGTTCTGTAAGAGAGGCATCACTGTCACAGGCAGGTGAAGTAGTCCTGTAGATGGTGATGGCCTGGATGCCCTGCTACATGTGCCATGTGTCACCACTATTCTAGAAATCTGTTGATGCTTTGGTCATGTGAGCACTTCGTTTCTCTGATGACCGAGTACAGCTGTACTTAGAACAGTCTTGGCACCTGATTTAAAGGCAAAATTTTGGACTCTCTTCAGTGCACTCACCTCTGCAATCATCCACAGCATCTGGTTTGGTCATGTGATGATGGTTTTGAAGACAGTGAAGTCATCAATACACTTGCTGATGTAGCAGGTACATAAATGATAAGCCTGTTGTGTTCTCTTAATAGTATGATAAATTGTTGTGATGCATTTTTTTCTCTTTTAATTGTATAATAAGTGTTGTATGTATTTTGTATTATATTGTATTTTTGTTGTTGTTGTTTGTTTTGCTTTTTATTGCCTTTTTACATCATGGCCAGGGGACTGCAGATGAAAACTATCCTTCTGGCTAATTCTGGCTTTTTTAACCATGTGAAATCATGTTTTATAAAATTGCATTTTCCCCTTTTAAATAAACTGATACTGATACTGATACCCTTAAACTAGAGTACTGCCAGAGTCAAGAGTAAATGATTCCCAGATACAAGATGCAATACAAGAATCAATCAATCAATCAAATTTTATTTATAAAGTGCTTTTTACAACTGATGTCACAAAGCAGCTTTACAGGGTTAGTAATAACAGACATCAAATCATTAATCCCTAATCCCCGGTGAGCAAGCCAACGGCGACAGTGGCAAGGAAAAACTCCCTCAGAGCTAGAGGAAGAAACCTTGGGAGGAACCAGACTCACATGGGGGACCCATCCTCCTCTGGTCTGCTAATTCTAAGTGTGTGATAAATCATAATATGATCTTGTTGTAATGTTCAGATTAACTGATATGGTGACAGTAGTGGGACAGGAATGATTATGATAGTGGTAGTGTGACATGCTAAAAAATAGTATATATTGTTTTGCTTTAAAGTTTTTGTTCCAATGTAAATAAACAGGGCACTGAGACATGATTTGCATTTTAAATAAACCTTAACTGCATTATCTAGTTTCACCAGTAGGGGGTACTCACGTTAGATGGGAATGGAAGTTGCCTAGAGTGGCAGTGGCATTTTTTGAAGGAGAATAGCCAGCCTGCAGTAAAGACAAAGACTGACTCCTGTCTGTGTTTATTTCTGTTTTATACAGGTTAGTACGACATAAGTACACAAAATAATACTAAAAAGGTTAAGTATACCTGTTTAACATTGTAAATTGATCGAACTTGGGTAAAATTTGATTTAAAAGTTGCAGTATTCAGCTACATTTGTATTTAGCGGTTGTGCTAACAATTAGAGAAAACAGTCTATGCTCAGTGTTTCCATTGTGGATGTTACCCCCCTTAGCGTGCTCCTGTGCTTATTTTAGTTCGTAGAGACTTTATCCTAAAATGTTGATAGTAAGCAGGGGCGGACTGGCATACATTACTACCGGGGATTTCCCCGGTGGGCCGATGGGTTAGTGGGCCGCTGGCTGTTTAACTCAGTCCGTGGAGGAGTCATTGCCGCGCATTGCGGCCCCGGCCCATAGTCACGCTGCTGTTTAACTGTGCCTATTACCTCTCCCCCGCTCCAGTCAGGCAAATCTGTTTAGCGCGCGGCCGCGGAATGAGCCTCCAAACCATGCGCGTAATTTGCGGGGGG
>BRDA01030928.1:0-13826 GCA_036984385.1 Crenuchus spilurus | reverse complement strand
AAGAGTTCATTACTTGCATTTCTTGTCCTCTTAATGTGTTTGAGACATCAGCTGTGTGTCTACTTTGAAGAATCTTATTAACTTAATAATTTACAATGTAGGAAAAAAAAATTAAACATTGAAACTTTTACATACATACTCCAATAAATGGAATTGCAGTAATATGACCTCCCTGTTATATTAGGGACACTCTTAAGAAAAATGGTTCTTCAAGGGTTCTTTAGTAAAGAAAATGGTTCTATGCATGATGAAAGGGTTCTTCAGATTGATGAGGAATGTGCTGTGGATGGTTCTATATAGCACCAAAATCTTTGCTCTATTTTTACAAGCTTAACATTGTAACTACAGCAGAACCCTTTTGGGGGCCATATAGAACATTTTTCAAAAAGTTCTGTATAGAATCATGTACAACAATTTCCATTAATCAGAAGAACCCTTTCAACATGCAAAGAAGCCTTTATCAACACGGGGGTTCTTTGAGTGTTCATGGTTCTATATAGAAACATTTTCTGCATGTCTTTTTAAAAGTGAATGCAATGTTCCAAAATGACTTGAAATGTGATCTTTTTACATTGGTTCCATTAAACAGTGTTTTTCTTTCTCCTGTAAGACTGTTTTGGAGATACATGGCTTTGTTGTGACAGTGATGATATGTAGAGGCTATGCATTCTAAAACCAGTGGGAGCTATAAAATCATATATCTAAACTTGTATAAAGAGAATGAGAAGGAAAGAAATGATAAGAATATGCTGGGACAATGTTTTGAACACGACTCATATGTTTGGACGAGCTTTCAAATCATCAGCACAAATAAAATCTACTCTACCTATGAGCACATGCAGTCCCAGCTCTTCCCAGTACATTTATACAGAATATTACTGAGCTTTTGTTGCTCAAAGACACCATCTCTCTCCTCCAACATTGTCTTCTCCCACTGTCTTACAACCTCACATGCCCCGAACAGCCCTAACCACTGCTAACAGAAAAAGAAATACAAAAGGCTTCGCGGCCTGACCACAGCATTACACACACTGTTCGCAAACAGTGTCAACCAAGCCTTGGCTTCTGACACACTACTCATGCCTACGGGCTGCAACAAAGTTCAAACAAAGTTATTTGACAGGAGTTGAGAAGAACACCTAATTAGTGGTTGGTATAGCATAGTGGGTATCACCGCTGCCTCCCACACAGAAGACTGGGGTTCAGTCCCCCGCCTGTGCAACTGCAGTAACATATACCAATAAGAGTCCTCAGTGAAGCCTCCTAATGTTCCGCTCGCCTACCTCTCTCAGCATGAGTTTTTTTTGGCACTGAAAAAGACAATTGCAGTACATTTAGTTTCTTGCAATGTGTCTATCAGCACAATTAGTGATCACTGACCAAATTGTGTGTTAACCCTTTAACATCCTCATCAAGAAAGAAAAAAAAATATTATTTTATGTACAGGGTGGGACATATAATAAAAACAATGTTTTTTAAAGACCCTACTTTTTTTAAATGTACACTTTAAACATACAATGAGATGGCGCATTATTATAGAACATAAGCTACAAATACAAACTGTACAATAATCTGTGTTGTGGTGCAACAGCATTAATGGTTTAGAATTTGATCCAGTTTATTCCTTGTGGTGATACGAAGCATTGCTGGCTTCAGACTAGAACATTTCTAGTGGCTCTAGTGGACATTTGTTAGCCTAGAAAACCTCTACCGATTGGTAGAGATGACATAATCACATTATGTTAAGTTAAACAATATAGTGACTCTACCATATGGTTGAGCAGGATGTTTATGGATTAATATAATCTATTTGATTATATGTATAGCATATTAGATGTATAGTTGCATGGTGAAATTAGTTTTTTACTCTACTAATTATTTACATTCTCTCAAAATCTTATGTAACTCGTTCATCAGCTGTTTTGTGTATTTGTTCTTTTCTGTGTCATATTTGATTGGCCGTTTTTCAAATATGTTTTATTGTATATAAAGGAATCTATTCATTATCCAAGTGAACAGTCGTACAACACTATCCTCTGTATGGTATCTGAATTTCAGGCCATTATCTAGCAGGTGCATCCTCCAGTTGCAAATCAGCACACATAACGCTTATACCCACTGAAACCACCAGTGCCCTTTTTTCTCATGTTTGAAAAACACTTTGATATCTGCTTAAAAGAGCTGCAGAAAAAAAAATGATAGAGAGAGAGAGAGAGAAATCTGTGGTGTGCTTTCTATAGATACACCCCATTCCACAAAACAAACATGTCCTCTCTTCTCAGCTCTGCCAGGGGCGACAGCTTCACAGCAATAGGCATGTTTAAAAGGCCAAGAAAATACAGTTTGCATGTGGGCTGGAGTCTGTTCATCTGTTTAGCTGTATGGAAGAAAGGCAGCACAAAGCAGTTTTGCCACTACAAAGCATTTATTCACCAACTTGAATACAAGAAGCAGTGGTGTCATTCTTTTTCTTCTCTCCTGTGGGCCAAACACCAGAGAGCGCTGTTGCCCTGCTCAAAAACACACCGGTCCACACACCTCAGCATGCAGACAAACTCTTGTCATTCCTCATCCTAAATTCCTTTAAATATAAACTCAACTTAATGAAAGTGGATAGACAGATTATGCTGAGAATTATGTGTAATTGGACTTCTTTAAATAACACTTAGTGTCAGAGTGTATTTAGAGAGAATGCTCGTGCTTTCTGTTGCATCAAGCCACGATTGCACTGAAGGCTGGTGCCCTGGCTGACACATCACTACTTACACTTTACTACTTTTATCAGATGTATAGATAACTTATTAAGCCCCTAAACCTTAGGTGTTATTATTTGTGTGGAGGGGATTTGATTCAAAGTTCATTTGTAATGTATTGAGTTTGTTCAATGGGGTTAAAAAACTGTGCAACTGTCAAAAAGTCTCAAGTTTCTATAGATTTCAGGTTACATGGTTTGATATAAATGTCACCATTTTAGAGAATTAAATGCAGAATTATGGTGGCTTATGTCAGGAACCAGACATCTAAAGCATTTAATGTAGTAAAACAACTACCTTACAGGAAGTTACTGCTAAAAAAAATATAGGGCTTTATACCCTTCTAGCCCACGCCTGGCATTAGACATAGTGCATAGGCAAGCTGTGCTTCATTTGTACAAAGTACATCTGTGTCAGCAATGGGTACAACTTAAAGTAGCTGAATGCATTCATTAGAAGGGGTGTCCACAAACATTTGGACATATAATGTAGTTATGATTATATTATTATTTATATTTTATTTTATGTTATTTTGTTATATTATTTATAATCATAATTATTTTATTATTCTTTTGAGAGGGTTTGGTCTAAAACCCATTCCTGGTGATTATGTGCATGTAACATGTTGTGCAGCATTTCAGGAGTTTTGGTTCATTCTTTTTCAATAAGGTGTCCACAAGGTGTGCAATAGTACAAGATTGACGTTATTACATTTTTTCCTTAAAAATTCATTTCAGGACTGTGGGCAGGACAATACTCTCTTCCTGCACAGCCATGCCTTTGTAACGTGTGCAGCATGTGGTTTTGCATTGTCTTGTTGAAAAATGCCTGGGCATCCCTGGAAAAGATATCTTGATGGCAGCACATGTTGCTCCTAAATCAATGTATTTTCAGAAGTGTTACCTTTGTCAGGGGCACTGACACAACCCCATAGCATGACAGAGTCTAGCTATTGGACATGATGCAAAGCCTGGGTGGTAGTTTTTATCTTTAAATTGACACACACAAAGTCCATTTGTTCGAAAAGGTCTGGAATACTGATTTGTCTGACCACTTTTTCTGATTTGGGGTTGTAGATTTATCTTTTTTACAGTACCATCACATCCAAAAACTGACCTGTGAAAGTTCACTGGTCATTTGATACCAATTAAAATGTTTCAATTTGTGTTGCTGTCCCATGGAGCGAGGGCAAGAGGAGACAGATGCAGAGGTGGTTGCAAAACAGAACAAGGCTTTATTCTAAAAGCAAAACACTGTGACTTAGAAACAAAACAAGAAAGACATAATAAAGACCTGATGACACTACATTGTAGACACAACAAAACTAAGGTCACCAAACATAAAACTACTATGACCAAACACTAACGTGGCGACAATACAAGTGGACAATACAATGACTGACAAAGGACTGTGAAACACAGGGAGTATATATAGTGAACTTAATCAGGTAGGAAATCATACAGCAGGGCTGTGCAATGAACAAGTCATGAAGTGGCTGAGGGAGGAGACATGACATGAATGTAAACAAAAGCACATGGCAACAGGATGGCACATGTGAAATGTAAACAAACACAAATGTACGTGGGCAGAGACTGGCACAAAGACGAGGCTGAGGTGACAGGTATGACAGTTGGAAATAATGTAGTATTTCCTGGTTCCTGTGGTCATATAAGGTGTTTTTATATTGCACCATCACATCGAAACACTCAATATTGAACAACATTGTTTACATCTAGAATTCTGAATTATCAAGAGATTTTGAAATTCTGTGGATTTTCCCTTTCAGTTGGGTTTAATTTACATGGAGTTCTGGGGTAATTTCACAAGAGCACCTCTGTTTTTTGTTTTCTTCCATATTGTGATGTTTTCCCCCTCATCCTCTGAGAAAATTAGTCTGAATTATCTAAGTTAAATCAAAGCTCATCTGATCATTTTAGTCATGCCTAGACACAAATCTGTGATTTTGCAGGCTGACATAAAGATTTTTTGCTGCAGTTACTAGCTGTATTTGGTCTCCCAGTGCAGAGTTCTGACCAAAAACAAATCACAAACCAAAAAAAGATTTATGAACAGTCACTCAGTAGTCTACTTTGTATAGATGGAAGATTTTACACTCTATACTCTAACTAGAAAAGAACCTAAACTCCATAAAAAGGTGAGATACCAGCTTATTATACAGGCTTATTAAATACTTATACTAATACTAATATAATAATATGTTTATTACAGGAGTGACTATGATCACAGCTACAGGAATAAATGTACTGTGGTCATATCATCACATGACTCAGAAAAATCGTCTTCAGTTATTTTAATGACGTCCAGATCCAGGAGTTTAAACACTGAGGAGACATTTAAATGTAAAACAAACAAAAAAACAAACAATGTCCCACTTAAAAACTAATTCAATGCAGACTTGACATATGATATACTTCTACATAGAGGAAAAAATGGTCCATTTCATACTCTACATTTAGGGTTTTTCATTCTACACACTCTCTTCTTGAGTTTTTCAGTCTCTCATTATTCAGTCTTCTATCCCCCCTGTCTCTGCCCTCACTTGGCTTATATGGGTGATGCCCTCTGGTTGGTTGGCACAGCGCCCTCCTCTGCTCTGGACCAGCTCCTGCTCTGTTGCATTTCGAGGCGGCCTGTAAAAGCCCACAGCCTGCAGCCGTGACTGGGCCAAGCCGAGTGGCTATCCCATGAAAAGCCTCCCTATCCTAAAGCCTTTCTACTCAGTGTTGCCGCAGCCTCAGCCTGTTCTCTCTCTGAATGGGCAGACGGGTGCTGGTTCATCTGGGCTTGTAGCTGTGGGGGGTCTGTGTGAGAGTGCAGAGGGTAGCGAGAGGCTTTTGGAAATCACTGCAGGGACAACGAGAGGTGCATAATCACAGGCTTGTTCTGATTAATATTCAATAGAATGTGGAATGCTGGAAAGACGGCTTCAGACACTAGCCAGGGCAGGAGGAGACTTACTGGGAAGGCTTGTTTTTGGCAAAATAACACATAATCATGTGATGGAGAATTTATGATGTATAAATAGCCACTGATATAGTACAGTCTTATGTTGCCGTAATGGGTTCCTTGGTGTGATAACAATTTTTGTTCTTTAAAACACTGCATTGAATAGTATTTAAAATCCATCCAAAGTAAAGCTTTGATTCCTAATGTAGTTTTCTTCTGAAACTGTACATTCAAAACAAGAAGCATATAGAAAACTTTATGTTAAAGTGTAAGATTGTGATGACAGACTAACATGGCTAAATTAAAGTCTTAGAGACCTAAAAGTGATTTTTGTTTCCCTTTTCCGTTAGCCCAGACTGATGATCCCGGCCTGTGGGGTCAGCACCATTCCCATCATGCATTAGCCACCAGACAGAGGGCTGCTGAAATAATCAATGCCAATACAATCAGCCCTGCTTTATTTGACTATCTGACTGGCATTTTGCCTGTTCTTCACAAACTCAAGTGAATCTCTCCTAAAACCATCACCCTTAAAAAAACAATCCTACATTTATTGGAGTATTTAGGATTCAAAATTATTAAAGAAATTTTTTTCTATGAGGATCCAGTGAACAGCGTAAAACTCTGTACAAATAAAAACTTTTTAGTACAACTATGCATCCATATCTAAATGCACTGAGGTGTCTTTTACTGAGGAACCTTTCATTTAGGAGAGTAAAACGGGTGGAAACAAAGACCGAGCACAGTTTGCTGATTTCTCTGCTCTGACACAACTAAACCTGGTAATTACCTGCTGAGTTAAATCAGATGTACTTGATCAGGAAGATCACCAAACTGTATCTGGCCCTCCAAGACTGGAGTCACTCCTAACCTAAACCATTCTTGACTTTGTGGATGTTTCTTGGGAAAACTGTTAAATAGTACATAACCTTCCCATCATGCAGAGGCTCTTTAACCCCTTTTTAAACCCGTTTTTTGGGTGAGGTGGTGTGGGTGCAATAATAATTTGTTAATAATTATAATTTTAAAGTTAATAATTTAGCTTTTTAAGACACTACATTTGATTTATAAATACAGTGGAACCTCAGTTATCCTTTGTCCTGGTTATCATGTAATTTAACTTTTTTGGGAAATTTTGTCCCAGTTATCATTCATCCACCCAGTTTTTGTCAGCTTGCCCACATGACCCGTTATTAATTTTGTCAAAACAAAGCATACACTCACATGTTCCAAAACATTTTCATAGTTTTTCCAGTGATTTTTGTGCTTGTTTATTGAGTTTGCCAAAAACAGACCTCTCTGGACACATTTCCATATGCCAAGATGTTGTCATGGGACTGTGAAGTACCCAAATAGTAACACTCAAAACAAACTAAAACATGTCACACTAAAGCAACAGCCTCTAGTGATCTCTAGTGGATGTTTTGTAGACTAACATACCTCTACCGATTGGTAGAGATGGCACAATCACATTGTGTTCAGTTCAATCCCTTCTTCAAGATGATATAGTGACTCAAATGGGTTCTACCAAATGTGTTCTACAGAACGTTAAAGGGTTAACGTTAAGGTTTTTTTTTCAACATCATCTCATTTATAGAAATGGTTCCATCTGTTGAAAAGCAATTTAGGGAATGGAAGTTGCTTGTTTAGGGCATGGGTCCAAAGACCCATTTAGGACCCTTTATTTTTAAGTGTGTAGCAACTTGTGTATTTTATGTGTGTATTAACATGTCATTTTTCAAATGAATTGATGAATGATGATTTCTTGCTGGCCATTGTGAATACAACAACAACAACAACAACAACAACAACAAAGATGTGCATTCTCCGAAGTAAATCAGAGACCTCCAAAGAATTACTGCTGCATTTGAATCATGCACACTTGCCCACTTTTCTTCTTTTTTTTCTTTCCACAGCCTTCAGACATACAAGTTGTTTATTTTTTGGTGCCAGATTCATTACTTGTCCCTGCATAGAGGTAAAGTGCAGAGTGCGTGCAGCTTTGTAACCCCAGCAGCATGGTTTATAGCGGAGCGTGCCTGTGGCTGCTTGAACAAAGCAAAAGAGTGTGTGCTAAGCAGGAGCTTGTGTGTGTATATGTGTGGATGTGTGTGTGTGTGTGCTATGTTTCAGAAGCGCTACTGCAGAGCTTGATTAATCAGCTAGCAGATTGTAAGAGCTCCCATTATCCTGCCGCTCCGCTCTGCTCTGGCTGTACCCTCCCAGACCTCAACGCTTTATTTCTTTGGCTCTACATTATCTGGCTAACAAGCTTATTCTGAATAGCATGTTGTTAATTCCAGAATGAATAACACTTCTTGTTGTCGACTTTTCTGTATGTGTGGATGTGTACATGCTTTTCTCCCCCCCCCTTCCTCTCTCTGAGTTTTCAACCTCTGGTGCCACCTCAGGCTGGTGTCTAGTTTACCAGTTTAGCCCTCGGCTCTCTTCATGCTCTGGACATGCTAGAATCAACCTAAGATTGAACAGAATGGATCAAGACAGACAGAATGTATTGCAGTCAGTAGTGAAAATGAAAATGTGATGTTCACACTTTTATCTAAAATTTAGATGGAATTTTAAATGCTGCACTTCCCTTCCACTGCCCTGGCTGTCACTGATGCAGTACCCTTCCTGTCACTGCCTCCCTCCAGAGCAGTACCCTGCATCTCACCAGGAATGTACCATACCTGTTTTAGGGCAGTACCTTGCCTGTCACTGAGGCAGTACCTTGGCTGTAACTGGGGCAGTACCTTGCCTGTCACTGGGTGGTACCCTACCTCTCACTGGGGCAGTATTCTGCCTTGAACTGTGGCAGAACTCTGCCTCTAACTGGGGCAGTACCCTGCCGGTCCCTGAAGCAGTACCTGGCCTGTCACTGGGGGAGTAACTTGGCTGCCCCTGAGGTAGTAATTTGCCATAACTGGGGCAGTACCTTGCCTTTAACTCGGGCAGTACCCTTCCTGTAACTGAAACAATACCCGTCTTGTCACTGGGGCAGTAACCTGCCTGTCCCTGAAGCAGTATGTTGCCTGTAACTAGGGCAGTACTGTGCTTGTCCCTGAGGTAGGGCTGTAACTAGGGCTGTACCATGTTTGTCCCTGAGGCAGTACCTTGCCTGTAACTGGGGCAGTACCCTTCCTGTCTCTGACACAGAACCTTGCCTGTCACTGGGGGCAGTGCCCTGTCTGTAACTGGGGCAGTACCCCCCCTGTAACTAGTGCAGTACTTTGCCTGAAACTGGGGCAGTACTGAGTTTGTCCCTGAGGCAGTACCTTGCCTGTCACTAGGGCAGTACATTGCCTGTAACTGGGGTAGTATCCTTGCTGTCCCTGAGGCAGTACCTTGCCTGTCACTGGGGGCAGTACCCTGTCTGTAACTGGGGCACTACCCTGCCTGTCACAGGGGCAATACCCTGCCTGTAACTGGGGCAGTACCCTTCCTGTCCCTGAGGTAGTACCTTGCCTGTCCTTGAGGCAGTACCTTGCCTGCCACTGGGGGCAGTACTCTGTTTGTTACTGGGGCAATACCCTGCCTGTAACTGGGGCAGTACCCTGCATGTAACTGTGGCAATACCTTGCCTGTAACTTTGGCAGTACCTTGCCTGTAACTGGAGCAGTACCCTTTCTGTCACTTGGGCCGTACCCTTCCTGTCACTGGCTTAAAGTACATATCCACCATATTCATACATCCCATGATGACTTGCATGAGATATGTGCCATACTTCTGGCAGAAAGTAAACAGCTGAACTAAAGCCTATAAGCTTACTGTCAACAACTTGTGGAAGGAATCAAAACTGAGCTAAAAAGTTCCACAGAAGATTGAAAATCTGGAGCAGCAGCATTTGTGGATTTTATCATAGTCTTGAAACAGCTTGTCTTATTTTCTTTGTAGTCTTGAAAATGTTTTTTTCTTTTGAAGTAATATTATATACTGTCATGCAATGGGGGACCCAAACATTTGAATAGTACTGTATATGTTTCTATCTTCTGGAAAACTGAATGTAATGAACCTTTAAGGTAACTGGACCTTTCAGGTCTTGTTGTAATGTTAAGGGTTCATTTACAGTAAGCTTGAAAGTTTGTGAACCCTTTAGGATTTTCTATATTCCTATATAAATATGTACCTAAATATCTACCTAAACATTATCAGATTTTCACACAAGTCCTAAAAGTAAATGAAGAGAACCCAGTTAAACAAATGAGACAAACATTATTCTTGGTCATTTATTTATTCAGGAAAATGATCCAGTCTGACATATTTGTGAGTGGCAAAAGTTTGTGAACCTCTACACTCTCAGAAAAAAAGGTAGCATTCTGTACCTATAATGGTTCAAATTGCTTGTCACTGTGGCAGTACCCCTCAAGGGTACGGATGTGTACTTTTATCGATAGTGACAAATGCGTACCCTTACTATTTGTACCTTAAGGGAAGAATTTTGTACCCTTGGAGACAAAGTAGTACCTTTCCCACCCCATGGTTGCAGGTACAAATGGTGTACCTTTATCAAACGGTACATATAGGTTCCCATAGGGTACTGCCACAGTGACAAAATCAACTGTACCTTAAATATGACAGTTTTGTTCCTTTTTCTGTTCTTTCAGGTGACACTTTTGTACCTTTAAAAAATTAAGTGGGGAGAAAGGTTTTTTTTATTAATTATTGTTAAAAATGATTGTAGTTTATTAAAAGTTTCAGCCATTGGAATATTATAAATGAAAACATGAAAATGTTAACAATTCATGTGAAAACACTGTTCATTGACATTAGAGCTGTCCATGTGAAGTAAATGTAATAACACACATGCAAACACAAACAAGTCAAAAACATGATGATTTTGGTCACACTATTTGAAAACTAAGATGGTGCTTCATCAAGAACTCTTAATGACTGCAAAGATTTTCTTTTTTTGCCTCTACACATTTGTAGACCCCTGCCCTCAATGTACAAAATAAAAAATAGGAGAAGATATACTTCTGGTAAACTAAACCAAACAATTTAACATTACATGTTTCATAGAAGCATCTGTTGTTGTTTTACTTGACTTGTTGTCAATGGAAATGATACATCTTAAAAAGAGTGAAGCATTCATAAGTACATTCATGTACTTTTCTAAGTTTGTACCTACACAGGTACAAAATAGTACTATGCAAGTTCGAACATGTACCTTTAGAGGTACAGTTACTGATGGGGTACAGTTTTGTTCTTCAAAGTACAGATTTTGCACCCTCATGCACCTTTATTTCTGAGAGTGTAGGATTAGCAATTAATCTGAAGGTGATATTAGAGTCAGGTGTTTTCAATCCATGGGATGACAATCAGGTGTGAGTGGGCACCCTGTTTTATTTAAAGAACACAAATCTATCAAAGTCTGCACTTCACAATACATGTTTGTGGAAGTGTATCAAGGCATGAGCAAAGGAGATTTCTGAGGACTTCAGAAAGAGTTGCTGATGCTCATCAGGCTGGAAAAGAAAATATCTAAAGAGTGTGGACTTCACCAATCCACAGTCAGACAGACTGTATACAAATGGAGGACATTCAAGACTATTGTTACCCTCTCCAGAAGTGTCGACCAACAAAGATCACTCCAAGAGCAAGGGGTGTAATAGCAAAAACACAAAGCTAAGCGGCTGTATTCTGACTTCATTATAACAAGTGCAGTTTAGTGAAGGTTGTCCTTGTAATTAGTTGTCTTCTTCAATTTCACCACCAAACTGTAACGGTGCTGGTGAGTCTGTGTTTTGTTAACTAGTGAAAAGCACAATTCTAAATGTCAAATGAATGTCCAACATTAAAGTTAAGCTACACTGTGGTTCCTGTTTACTACCCAAAACTAGAAAATGTATGTAATGTAACAATGTAATAATGTCATTAAAAACATGTCTTTGTTCTGTATAAATTATTCGGTCTTTTCACTTATTCAGCCAAACACAGAAAGTGTATTGTTTTTATATATATATATTTATAAATATTTTATATTTAGAGTTTTGGTTGCCAAATATTCTGTGCATCACTAATAGAAATCTTTTAGTTTTTACATGTCATTTCCCAAAAAGTGCTGAAATGATTGCTTTTACGTGATTTGGGCCCTTTAAGTTTTCAAAAGCCTGAAATATTCATGCGTTTCTTTTTTCTTCTATTAAGGTGAAGGAACTTCTGCTTGCAGCTTTGTTTACTCACGAGGCAGCCTCACGATGGAAGCTATTATTCATTTCCTAATTACTCATCCCCACCCCAGATAGACGCCACAAAACCAAAAGTTTTGTGCCTGAGCATATTTACTGAGTGCTTATTTTTGGCAGAGCTCTTGAAGATGTGCTGTGTTTAATTGGCGTAAAAAGAAATAATGGCACTCTACACCCACCTGCTTAATGGCATGCTGGCGTCTGTCCTGTTTGCCTCGTCGTATGCAAAAAAAATCTCTTGATTATAGTGGCGGATGAGGATGATGTGTTTTGTATGTTCAAAGTTGAAAGCAGGAAAAAACATGCTAAAATTAATTGTTTATTAGGGAGAAGTTTTTTTTTTTCACGAAGAAGTCGACAGTGTTGCGTTGGGATGTGCAATAAACTGCATAGTGATGATGTACACTGCTCAGAAGCTAAAAGAAGTGTTTAATAAAGAGAAAAATGTTTTCCTATTGTTGGAAGTAAGCTGCATTTTGAAGATGTGCTTTTTTAGGAGTATATCTGTATAAAAATGTGCATGCCCTTTGGATACATTGTTTCTGGATGTGTGTCCACTGCTTCTGTGACCTCCTCTGCTTATTTCTGTCAACAGGCCTGTGTACTGGCAGAACTGGCAGTCGTGGGTCTCATTATATAGGGTCTTGGCTTTTAAACAGGGGTCCATACAGGCACTGCAAGTTCATCCAGACAGTTAAGGGGAAGGTCCTGGAGAGATGAAGGGATATCAGCCTACATCAGAATGTAAAAAATGTATTTTTAATGTTGACATTTTTTATGTAAAAAGGCATTGTTTCTGAAATAAATTGAATTAATTGATTTTTCAGTTCAATCTATATCAAATAATTGTAGTTGTTGTGCCTTTAGCTGGTAACCTTAGCAATAAATACCTAAGACATTTTAACTGCATGAATAAAAGAACAGGATTATGAAGAATATCAAGTTCTTTGAACACAATATTTATGTTGCTACTATAGACACTGAACTGAACTGACTATAAACTCAGAAAAAGCACCTGCTAGCACAATCCAAATCTCAGCAACACATTCACAAGGGTCAGACTACTGCCTGTCCAGCACATTCATTATGCACCCCATTTGAGAACAGAGATGGGCTCAATGTTAGCCATATGTATTTATGTTTTCTATTCATACACTTTGTGTTTGTAAAGCCAGGAAGCTGCTTTCTGCACTCAACCCTGATTTAAATGGGCACTTCACTCCTACAATGCTCACATATACACACACACACAGACATATGGTGTAATGGGTTTACCATACACATTCCACTGTATTTTCTCTCCTTTGCTTTTTTTAGGAAAAGAATATTTCCTGTCTGTGTTCAGCAGACATGAATAAAAATGTGCTGGAGGGGGAAAAGAGAGAGAGAGAAAGAGTAGGATGTGTCAGCTGTGCAGTACCATAGCTATTTCCCCCTCCTCTCTCTCACTGCATGTAAAGATGATGGATTTTGATTATGATTGGGCAAGACTGGCGCAGAATGAAGCTCTCTCACTGCACTGTGACATGTGTGAGAGGAGGCTGATCGGCAGTCCTCTCTGATCTAACAAATGAAAACTTGACCTTCCCCATTCAGCTCTGACAGGAGATGTATGTGTTGGGGAAGGAGGCTATATGACTTTAGGATATGCATGGATGGATTCCCTCACCCAAAACAAAAGCCACAAGATTGATCTGAATATTCATGGAAATGCATCTCCCATGAAGCGCAATTATTTGCATAAATTTTTGTCAGTGTGGAAATGATGGTGGTGGAGGAGAGAAAAATTGGTTTCTGGTATCATCTGGAATTTCTTTTTTCTTATTGTGTAGTATATAGATTTATGACAGTTGTGTGTGTGTATGTATGTATGTATGTATATATGTATGTATGTATGTATGTATGTATGTATATATAT
>BRDA01030919.1:0-10674 GCA_036984385.1 Crenuchus spilurus | reverse complement strand
AAAACTCACTCGCCGCGCTCTGTTTCTGTGTATGTGTGAGTCTGTGCATGTTTGTGTCAGTCAGTCTGTGGATCTATTCTTCCCTAATCTACTGAACTAGAGCAGCCAGTTCACCAGCATCCTCCAACAGCCTTCTGCAAAATTCATAGCTGAATGTAAGAAGCCATGCACTAACACCAAATACTGAAATATTACCCTCTGTGTCTCACACAAGCAATCATTTAAACTGTTTTAGTGAATATTTAGTTGTTTGTGGTAGAGGTGGGAGATATAGCAAAATGTCATTATGTGATACTTCTGGAAGATTTTTTATGACAAAATCCATCCATCCATCATCACACCCGCTTAATCCTTATCAGGGTCACGGTTAGTCCCCTACACCCTCTCTGGGCACAGGGCAGGGCATTACACTATCCAGGGCGCCAATCCATCGCTGGGTGCACACAAACAGGCATATAGAGGTGTGATCTCATGATTCGATTACGATTATCATGTCAACAATTCGATTCGATATCGCAATGCATCACAATGTGGGACATGAATTTTCTGTATTATTTCATTTGGTATTTCATTTGGTTGGCAGGCTTTGCACACTGCATGTGTGGAGCTGGGTGATATGGCCAAAAATTTTATCATGATACATTTTTTGTATATTGATGAATCTCGATAATTATAACGATACATTTTCTAACACTGTCATAGTTTTGAAATATATTTCTAAAAACATCAGACTAAATACATGAAATGTTACTATTTAAAATATTAAAATGTTTATTGCCAGAATATAAAATACAGGAACATAGAATGCAAATAACTCAAACACAGAGTTAAAGATTTCACTGGAACTAAACTTAGTAAATTTGCATTTTGATTCCCCTGCCCAGTGAAATACATTTTTTAAAATAACAAAATATACTACTCTGTTATGTGTCCTGCAGAGAAGTAGAAAATATAACAATGTAACACAAATTATCAAGATAAAAAAAATCCTACTGCAAAGTTCGAAACCTTTAGAACTGTTAATGTACTGTAATGAACATATTAGCAAGCCTTTGACCTCTGACATATTTCCAGTTCTGAGAAACGTGAGACATGGAAACTCTACTCAGATGGGGACTTGAACACAAGACCTCAGAACTGAGAGGCAAACGTGCTAACCAGCAAGCCACCATGCCACCCCATGATACAAAATATGCCCGATTATTATTATTGCATACGTTAGAACAGACAAAATTGGCTAAGCTTTAAAAATACTATGAAAAAGAAAGTTGAGGATATCCACAACATGCTCACAAAAGCATAAGCATTGTGATGTCATTTATCACGATAACGATAAATATTGCCCAGCTTTAAATTGTACCCCCACATGTATCCCAGACTACAGTGAGATCAGATGGAAACAAAGGCTGTTTTAGCTCTAGATTTCAGAGATTTCTCTTGCGAACAAAGACCTCAGGGGTCTCACTTGTGTCTCTTTGTGAGGTTTAACAGAGATCTCAATAAACTCACATTGTGCTCAGACTTCCGAAAATAAAAACACTCAAATTGAATAAAGACATGATTCTCCACATGAACAATGCTCTTCCAGAACAAAACATCTTCTCAGGTCACTGTCAAGGTCTACTTATCTTTTTATCTGGGCAAGGAGTATCTCATGACTCAAATCAATTTTATAAAAATCTCCATCAAGTCTCCCAAACCTTCACATTCTGAGTAATAAAATGTTCCTCTGGGTATGACCTCCACGGAACAGCGTTGTCCTTCAGTTCCAGCCTCTTAAATTAAAGCCTTTAATATTCATGTTAATATTTAATGCACAATTGGAGTTGTCTTTGCATAGCAGATACAGTGATATGTTATCAGAATCACATACTGCATACAGGTCATGCACGAGTCTACACAGGAAAGCGCTCAGTAGGAATACTCCACCTAGAATCCTTTACTTTCCTGCCTTACAGCTTTCTAGCCCTGAGGTAAGACAGTTCACTGGAGCTTTCCACCACAGGCCGTCTGCCTTCTTTTATCACTCAGCGGGTTTAGCATAAACAGGCTATTACAGCACCTGTGGCTTCCTATGAATGTTGCATTTCTAGCCAGTGCGGTGTTCAGCGAAAAAACATGAACTTATGCCAGTTAACATTCAACAGAGAAATGTACTGTGTTTATGCACAGTGCTAATCAGCATGTTATTTACTCAACATTTTATTTCATTAAATCACTCAATCAGTGTCTGTAATCAACAGGACAGTGACACAAATTTAGAGGCATTTTAATGCATCCAGTAAGACTTTGTTTACATCTGGGTGCTTTATCCGTCTTGAGTATCAGGATTATTTATGAATAGAGAATATTCAAATAAAAATAAAAGTGTGAACACACCAAAAGATGCTTTTTTGAAGATGTTATGGTAGTATGAATGCATCTCTCCAAATCACATTCAACAATCAAAATCTTACACCAACCAAATGCAACTAAAACCATGCCCAACTACAGCTAAAACCCCACCCAATACACCTAAAACCCATCTAAATGCTGCTAAATCCCCACCCAATACAGCTACAACCCCACCTAAATACAACCAAACTGCCCAAGCTAAAACCATATCCAAAAACAAACAAAACCCCACCCAATACAGCTAAAACCCAACCTTAAAAACAACCAAAACACGCAATACAGCTAAAACCCCACCTAAAAACAACCAACACCTCACACAATACAGCTAAAACCCCACCTAAAAACAACCAACACCTCACACAATACAGCTAAAACCCCACCCAATACAGCTACAACCCCACCTAAATACAACAAAAACCTCACACAATACAGCTAAAACCATATCCAAAAACAAACAAAACCCCACCCAATACAGCTAAAACCCCACCTTAAAAACAACCAAAACACCCAATACAGCTAAATCCCCACCTAAAAACAACCCAAACACCCAATACAGCTAAAACCCCACCTAAAAACAACCAACACCTCACACAATACAGCTAAAACCCCACCTAAAAACAACTAAAACCTCACACAATACAGCTACAACCCCACCCAATACAGCTAAAGCCCCACCTAAAAACAACTAAACCTCACCCAATACAGCTAAAACCCCACCTAAAAACCACCAAAACCCCACCCAATACAGCTAAAGCTCCACCCAATACAGCTAAAGCCCCACCTAAAAACAACTAAACCTCACCCAATACAGCTAAAACCCCACCTAATACAACCAAAACACAGCTACTGCACCAACAAAAAAGAAAAGCATGCAGCTTGTTTACAGGAAGTTTAAAAACAGTTATGCTAAAAGTGGCCAAACATGAGTTTTCTGTCCTTATTTCTATAAACTTGAGGCAACCGTCTTTTGCATAGCAGGAAAACATTGAAAACACGTAGCACACAGGCACCTGGTTGTTGTATATGGGCAGATTTGCATATTAAGCGCCATATAACAGATCTGTGACCAACCAGAGAAACTACCAAGTGTAAATGCATGTGGTTCAAATCTCATCAGGATGTAATCCACGTACTAGTCTCCTGAAACAACCAGGTGTAAACAGAGTCGGAGTAAGCAGGGTCATTTCCAGTTCTCCAGCTGAATTCTCATCATACTACACCAGTCAGTCAGCAATCGTCTGTGTGATTTTTCTCTCGTTCAGCAGCAGATTGGTAATTTTCTTTGTCTCTATTGATGTTGTTTTTGTTGTTTTGGGCTGTACAGAATTAGCATACAATCAGTCTTCTCTGTCATAACTGTGCATCCTTTCTAAAAACATGAATATGAAATATGACAACTAGTCTGCCACAAGTGCTTCTGTTTGTTTATCACACAGAGAAAAGCTACAAATGTATTCCACTGTTAATATTAATATCTTATTTAAAATTCCCACAGAAGGCATTGGGTTAGGTTAAACTTGCCTTTTGCCTGGATGTATTGTTATGATTATAATACCAGTAAAAATAGCAGAGTAGAATTTGATTTCTGTCTGCTTTGGTATGATACTGCAAGGCAATTTGGAAATGTAATGCAATGTAACTATCTGTTTAGTGCTTCATATGTCTGTACCTGTATTTGGATTTGAACTGGAAGTGTGTGTGGCCCAAACATATAAATATATAAATATGTAGAATTACATGGTGGGTGCATTTTTAAAGCTACATTAAAAATGAATAGTGCACCTGGTTTCTGTATTTGTAAACAATATTTTTGAATAACATAATTCATAAAGCATATAATCTAGAGGAATGTTATTTTGCTATACACTTCCATACAGTTAAAAAAAATTTGTTCTCTTCAGGGTATTTTTATTTTATTATTTTGTAGCTGTATGCATTATGTATACTGTACATAGCTGTAGCGGTACTAGTGCATCTCCAAAAACTAGAATACCAGCAAAATGTTTGTGTTTAATTCAAAAATATAAACTAGAAAATTAAAGGTACACACATTGCATTTAAAAATATGAACAACAGATTCCAGCTGAACATTTTTATGATATAAATTATATAATAAATTAAGTTACAAAATTATGTAACGATCAAAGTAAAGCAAACCAGTCATGCTGGATGATGTTGCAGGTAGCATAACTTTCACCATGGCACATTGTACATATTATGTACTTAAATGTATTAATATGTAGTTGTGTGTAGTATTTACTTATGAGAAGCTGTAATTGTATGTAGTATGTACTTGCACATAGCAATATGTAGCTGTAAGTAGTATTATGTAGTTGCATGTAGTAATATGTAGTTGTATGGACCTGTATAGTAATTTGTAGTTGTATGTAGTTTTAGGTAGTATGTAGCTGTATACAGTAATATGCATTTGTATGTAGTTGTATGTAGCTGTAAGTAGTGCGTATCTGTATATAACTGCAGTTGCATTCATGCCATCAGCAATGTTGTGTTCAGCCTTTACACAGAGGGATTTAGAAACAGCCAAAAGTGATGATTACTATTGAGGACTCTCCTCACACTTAGCACTTTGGTATTCCTCTGTGATTTCTCAGAGCTCACCAAGTACTGCTGAGGGTGAGACATTCTATTAGGCATGTGAAAATGTGTCTGACACTTTTGTACCATATGTAGAGTCTTGTTCTCAGTAGAACACTTGATAAATAATGCACATTGCACATTTTTTCCAATAATCCTGTGTAAAAGTATAATCTGCACAAATTCTCAGCTAATGCAGGTTTAAGAAGAATGATGTGTGAGTATCTGGAGGCTTTTTATATATTACAATCATACACAAGATGTAAAATATCCTATGCCAAACCATTAGAGCTTCACATAGGGCCCACCCTACTCTCTTACCACCAGCAGCCACACAAATCTTTTGTTTCAATCCTACAGCTACACCCTACGGTTGCTGTGGCAATTTATGATCCGATCAGCAACCAGCTACCCTTACCATCATTGAGTCTATCACATGAGAACCCAAACCACACACTGCATTACTAGCTCTTCACAGGGGTCATCAGGTAGGCACCTTCCCTCGTCAGTGTTTCGCTGAATTAAGCCCACAACACCTCCAGAAGGCTCAACAGTGAAGTCTGGCGTCCCAGACCCACCCCCCTCCAAGCTAGCTCTACAGACCTTCCTTACCCTTAACAAACGTAAATCCACACTGGCCTCCGGTGACTAAGGCTATATCTAGCCCCACTGGCACCGTTAATGCATGCTCAGTGCCACCAGTTCCATGTGATCTTTACGTGCTACATCACCAACCACCAGAACAGCTCCTCTACAGTGCATTTCCCCAACTAATCTGTGTTCTCCTCATCCACAACCACTGACTAGACCTTTCAGCTGTTTCTGATAACTCCTTCACAGCTGCCCTTAGCTTCCGGCCCTTGATGCCGAACTGCACAAGCAGGGATGTAGTAGACTTGGCTACAAATCCCCTAACGCCTATCTTCACTGGTTTTACATCTGCCTGCCACCCACGTTCCCTCACCTCAGCCGCCAAGTCAGCGTACTTCAGCTTCTTCCTTTCAAATGCTTCGTCAACTGCATCCTCGAATGGAATTGTTAATTCTATGAAATAAACTATCCGTTTACTTTCAGTGTACAGCAACATATCTGGCCTCAGTGTAGTTAACGCAATGCACTCTGGGACCTGCAGTTTTTACCTACATCCACCAGCAATTTCCAATCTCACGCTTCGCCCCATCTACCAGTATTTATAGCCTGTGCCTGCTCTCGAATATGTTCCCCCTCACGGACAAACCTAATCGCTTTATATATTAGTGTAGTATTTATCAGATGTAAACAATAGCTGTGCTATTTTTGTTTAGATTGTTGTCGGAGTTTAATCTATGTACCATATTCTATATGAAACTATTTAGAGCACAAAACCTTTCTTTGGTCAATATCAGATAATGCAACCCATACCTGTGTACCTGTAGTTGTATATACAGTATAAAACTATTTATAGTATAAAACGTTTATTATATAATTCTGCTTGTTTTTGTTAATTTTTTGTAAAATGTGTTTGTAGAGGGGTTTCAGAGGGGGGTACATAGATACCACCTATGCATTCCCCACACCAGAGCCCCTTGAAAACAAAGACACATACAGTGAGATATAAAATTCATCATGTTTAAAGGTGACATATTATACCTTATTATTTCTACAGGTTTCCCTAGGGTCTAAATGAAATATCTGTCACCTTTTTTTAAACAGTTCTATTCAATGACTGGTTCAAGTGCTCTTTGTTCACCCCACCCTACAGGGAGATTTCAATGAAGATTAAGCACTGTCATCACCTCACAGCCTCCACTGGTAGGTGACTGCATGTACCTGCAGCATCATGTAAGGTGGTACAAGATTTTTTTTAATATTACACCTTTGTGTAGAATTCACAACAATTAAAAAAAAATCTGCAAAACAGCAGAAATCAGCAAAATTCCATCATCATCTAATCCATTTTCTTTTCAGTATGTATACTTTAAGTAGTAACCTTACAGTATTTATTATTTCTTTCCACATAAAAAGTATGCAAATTAACGTCACACTTAAATCAATAAACATTTACTATGCATATTTAAAAAGCATTATGCATTCTTAAAACATAGTTGGCATACTGTATCTATACTATATAAAGTAGTTTGCATACTCCAAAAACTAGTATGAATACTGTATACATACTTTAAAAAGCAATATGAATAAGGTTTATGCTTACACTTGCACTATACACTACAGTAGTATATATGTATCTATACTTACAAAAGTAGCATGCATACTTTAGAAAGTAGTATGCACACTACATTCATATTTAAAATAGTATACATGTATTACTCTTACATAAAAAAAACTACACACAGTGTATGCATGCTTAAAAGAAATATGCATGTACTAAACATGGGTAAAGAAGTAGTATGCATGCTAAATGCATACTTAAAATAGTTACATAAACATTATTTTGAACAGTCACTAGAAAGTTTGGTATTTTGATTCAAAATAGAATTATTTTAACACATTAACATGTATATCTGTTACAATCAATCCGAACTCCAGCCTCTTTACTGCTTTATTGTTCAAAACAATGGTTGTGTTCAAAATTGCATACTGTGCAATGTATACTGCAAAACTGTAGTATATACTGTGTGTTACTCCTCATATCAGTATGAAGTTTATTTTCCAGAATGAAACAGTTATCATACGCTTTACTACAGGAAAGGGGCATGAACAATAAAACATTATGTGATGCACAATTCCACTGATCAGTCGAGATATCTGATCAATTCCTTATTTTGTTTCTGAAGTGGCAAGGTTGTTTCTTACAAATACAAAGACCTCAAAAGTCACCCAAAAATTCCACATATTTCCTTAAATATACATCATCAAAACTTCTCTCAGACAGTTTAAACCACATCCAGTTCTTAACTAAGGTCTCGTGTACTAGCTGATGTCATTTAGGACGCAGAATTACTTACTATGTGCTATAAAATTTAACAAAAGCTCAAGTACCTGCCAACTTCAAACAAGTATTTCAGGACAGGACTATACATTATATACTCAATGTCCTTTTACTGAGGTTGATATAGTTGGATACTGAGCTGAGAGATCTTTAAGAGAGGATATTTTCAGCCTCTGTCAAGTAGCACAAAGAAATGCACAGAGCATTCTCCAGCCTAGCGGTCATCTCCCAGCAGAAATGCAGTCTGAAATGCCAGCGGGCGCTGATAGGGATTTGATTGCTACTCGCCAGCAGCAGTAAAGGTTGGGTATGAAATTTATACACACCCACCATTGCACCCCTAGGAATGACACTGACAGATTGGATTATAATAAATCAGTCAGATATAGCAAGTGGTTTGATATTACACAGCTCTGATAGTACACGCATGCCATTTCTCAACCTCCTCCACCCCCCCACTGCATTTCATCTGTTTGAGTAAAATCATTATGGACGTCAGTTGCAGGGCTAGTACTGGGGCAGGGGTAGTGCTGAATAATTGAACAGGAATGTTTTCACACAAACACGCAGGGCATGCTGGGAACAGGATGAGCTCATCCCTCCAGAATCTTCTGCTTTCTTGCTCTCAGTTTTGATTTTTGTCTTGCAAAGCCCTCAGAAACATCAGCATGAGCTGGCACCTATCATTACAGCACCATGGTTAGCGCCTCTGTCTTTCCCTTCCCCTAGAATCATGAATAGTTCCCAGAAGAAACTGAATGAAAAGATAGCCAACATAATATTATCTGAAATGAAGTATGAAAAGTAAAGGACAAGAGAATAAGCAAGAGTGGAGGTAATGCCAGTGAAGCTGGAGATGGATTTTGCCACCTTAGATAAATGACCGATCCTAATAACGTCTGTTCTTTATCAGCAGCAGGCAGGGATGGAGCTGCACTGTTTCACTCACTTTGTCCTTGTCAGGTGTTCTCAATAGAACAGGCAGGAAGTGCTTACCCTGGCATGGCCCATGAGGGAACTGATGGTTTACCTCAAAGAAAATACCAGGTTTTACTTCTGTCCTCATCATTCTGTTGTAAAGGTAGAAATAAACCAGTTGGCTGATCTGCTTTTAAGTTTGCCAAGCAGTTTAAACTAGGGCTGCAGCTATCGATTATTTTAGTAATCGAGCACTCTACTGAAAAATCGATTCGATTAATCGAGTAATCAGATAAACATATTTGCTTTGTTAAAGTGCAATAAAAAATACACAAGAGAGAACAAGACATTTCACTTGACCAATTGGTTTCCTTTTTTAGAAAGGTTATATTTTTTAATTCACAACATACATTTCCAAATTGCAAACACAAATAGAAATAAATACCCCAAGTAAAAAACTAATTAAATTACTTTCAACTTAAGATTTCTTGTAAGTATCAAAAATATACTCAATAAAAAAAGCATAAACATTGGCTTTATGTTGTGCATCTTAGGTTCTGAACATCTGAACAGGAACAGGTCCATGCATGAACAGTTTCACACATTTCTGCTGCAAGTGCTTTAAACCAATAGCTCCAAGAGAATCAAGGAAAAGGCCTCCGTGTGTGTTTGTGTTCCTTTTAAAGGAGCATTTGACTGAAATGCTGGAACGTGAGCATGTCAACATGCTCAGGACTTAGGCTTGCCCTCTTTTTTGAAGCAATGTTACCTGCAGCTGAAAACAGACGCTCTGGTGGCTTGGCTGTAGCTGGAATACACAGCAGAGACCTTGTCAGTTCTGCCAGTGTTGGATAGCGCGCTGCATTCTTTTCCTATTGCCGTTTTCTTCTTGCACATTGTCGCTCTTTTCCCTTGTCGCTTCCATATTCCCGCTTCTCAACTAAAAATCTCCGCACCGCCTCCTCTTTCCTGTGCGTGGGTGACGTAAGCGTGTTGTGCCACATTAAAAGTCGTCAGTGCGAAATACCGTGCTCCGAGTTTTAAAATGAAATAAACAATTTACTCGAGGCACAGAAAATTACTCTATCATGTTTTTGTAATCGAGTAACCCGAATTACTCTAGTAATTGTTTCACCCCTAGTTTAAACCACATTCAGTTCCTCACTCTCAATGACATAACTGTATAGTGTAATATGCTAAATTCATAGTTACTGTAAACCTCAGAGACTTGGGCTGTATTGACTACATGCTTAAAAGTAGTAAACAATGAATCAGCTCATTCTTCAGAACCTTTTATAAATGTCACATTAAAGGGCAATGATAAAAATGGCACATCTCAAATGGAAGTTGATATTGTAAGTGCATTCTTATTTGCAGGTCCTTCCATAATGCTGTAGCCAATAAAATACTTCTTTCTTTAACTTTGATTTTCCTGTTAATTTTTTGTTATGTTGATTATGTTTTGGGTCTTCTTTGTCAGCTAAATGCAAGTTAGCTAGTTAACACTGCTAGCTAAATGCCTTTTGCAGACCTGAAGAATGCCGTTCATAAGGCCACATGACTCCATTATTCCAGCAGTTGTCATCCATTATCAGTGTTGCGAATAACGGCGTTAAAAATAACGGCGTTATGTAACGACGTCATTTTGTCAGTAACGGGATAAAATAATTAATTACTTTTCCTGTCATTACAACGCTGTTGATATTACTGGTCATTAAAAGCGGTGCGTTACTATATATTGACATACTAACAGTAATCCGAGCGACCTCTGCTCAGGCTAGTGAGGAGTAACAGGTGTTACACCGAGAACTGTGACCTATCGAGATCTGTGACTTGAT
>BRDA01030917.1:0-13820 GCA_036984385.1 Crenuchus spilurus | reverse complement strand
AATATTGACATTTGCCATCTCCACATCATTGCATTCAGTTTTTATTCACAATTTGTTCAGTGTCCCAACTTTTTTGGAATCCGGTTTGTACATGCGTTGTTGAGATTTTTTGACCAGAGCTTCATTGTGGGTGGACCAGGTCAAAGTGTCCGTTATCTGCACCCCCAGGAATTTGGCCAAATTCCTGGGGATGCATTCTACCAAAGAACTCCAGGACAACAGGAGGCGCTATTCCTGTGTTCTGTGTGAATCTCGGTGCCCCAGTGCAGTGGGGACAGGCTGTTGTAGAACTGGTGCCGTTTCAAGATTCAAGATTCAAAGCTTTATTGTCATATGCACAATAAAGAAACATGTTTCCCTGTACAATGAAATTTGTACTTTGCTGTCCACACTGGATGTCATCGTGCAAGAATGAAGTAGTGAGTAGAATAAAAATAAGAATTATAAGAACACACATGTTTATGAGAAATAAATAAATATATATATGGCTCTAAGAGAAAACCAGAAAAAAACACACACTATATGCATATTGTGCAGTGGAGTTATTTACATTGTGCAGTAGTGAGCTACATTGTATTGCAACAGTCCATAATAATGCAATTGAGAGGTGTGAGAAGTTTGTTAGAAACCACTTTTTCATGTGTGCATAAGACAGGTCAGTGGAGTTCAGGCCTGCTGTCCTGCTCCTACATTCTTGGCTTTACACACATACTTTATGACCTTGGAGGTCAGGACTAGCTGACCCCAAAACTTTAGATTACACTTTAGAGGTCTTGCACACAACCTTCAGTGATAACAGTACTTGATTAACAAGGCTCCAAAGCTCTTTGTTTAGTCTTACAGGCCATCTGCTCACGTCCAAAAGGACTTGTGTCATTTCAAACCAATCACGCTCTTTCTTTATTTTCCAACCAATCACATCATTACACGGTTCCAAACCTGTATGTCTTTGCCTTTCTAAAGTATACATATATTCTGCTGTTTCGAACAATAAACTGGGAAACCATCTTGAGAACAGACTCTGTCTCTGTTGTCATTTGAACTCCCCCAGCGCTGCAGGCTAAGAGAGGACAGAGGAACCCTATATTCTACTGTAGTTGTACGGCTCAGTATTTCAGAGATCGAACCCCAGAACCAACAAATGGTTCTAACAAAGTTTAGTGTAAAATGCTTTTAGAGTCTATAAGGTAGTCATCAGCTCAGGTGTTCAAGAGTCTATTGGCTGTGGGGAAAAAAGAGTTCTTTAACCTGGTTGTTTTGCATTTCACACTTTTGTACCTCAGGCCTGAAGGTAGGAGAGTGAATAGTCCGTGTTGTGTGTGGGTGGAGTCTTTGATAATGGAGGCAGCTCTCCTGTGGACTCTGCGATGGTAAACGCTCTGCAAAGAGGGTTATTTAATTTAATTATTTGATTTTTGTGATAGTCTTTACCACACTCTCCAGGTGCTTCCGGTCCTTTGCAGTAGTACTGCCATACCACACAGTAATGCAGCTGGTCAGGACGGACTCAATGATACAGCTGTAGAAGTTGCTGAGGATTTTGGTGACATGCCAAATTTCCTCAGACTCCTCAGGAAATACAGCCACTGCTGAGCTCTCTTTAGCACCTGTGTGGTGTTCAGTGTCCAGGTGAGGTCATCACTGATGTGGACCCCCAGGTATTTAACAGTAGTCCTAGGTATTTAACACTAGTCCTAGGAATTTCGACCTCCCCCCTGAAGTCCTGAAAGAGGGTCAAAATGCCCTTAGTCCAAACTGACGCCTCTGATGGCTCCAATTAGCATCCCTTCATTTTGTAAATTTTCATAAATGTGGCCATTGCCTGAGGAATCAGCAGGGGGGAAGGAGAGCTGAACTTACACAAACGTCTGTCTTATACTCTAAACAGTTGTGAAATCAACTGGTTATATTTTGAACTTATATCTCTTGGTGGCATGGTGGTGCACATTTTGAACAAAGTGAAGTTGATTTACAGTTTTTTTTCAATTGGTTTGGTTTTGATGACATTCTCAAAACACCATGTGAAACAGCTCAAGAAACTTTTTTTGAGGGCTCTGACAATTTGTATGAAACACGTTGTTTTGAAGCATACGTGAAGTGTTTTGGGAGAGATGTGACCTTTTGCTTCTGATCCATGATGATGTGCTGCATTATCCAGGTCGTTTTGCCAAATGTACATCAGTATGCAAAACATACAATCTGTTTCAAGAAAGATGTAAATGTTTTTCTAAAAGAATTTAGTAATGTTTTTCTTTTAAAAAAAGATAAGTGGGTTCAAAATGACAGTTTATAAAATAATAACCAACCACCTCAGTCCACCTCAAAAAAGGTCATGCAAAAAGTGTAAGGGACATGCATAAGGTGAGAGAGGTAGTCAGAGGGCCAGCAGATCTGGGAGACTTTGCACATGCAAATTTGCATGCAGCCTTTTGTGCTGTGGAGGTGTTTTCAACCACTGGTGCCACACTGAGTGGGTACAAAATGATAGTTTAGAAAAAAATAACCAAATTAATTATGTTGATCCACTTCAAAAAAGGTCAAAAGGTAAGTTTGTCAGTCTCCCACTGTCAGTAAACTCAGTGTGCCACTCCCTCATTTGGGGAGAAAGCTACAGTATTGTGGCTATTCCCCACTTTAGTGACCCCATTTTGTTTCTTTTTCACTCAGACAATAAAATATTTACATACATAGCGCCGGGGGGGGGGGGGGGGGGGTTGGGGCTGGTGGTTGGAGTTTGGCATCAACCGGACAAGTTTGGCATCAAGTTTTGGGTGGCTTGCGACTTGAAATCAAAGTACATCTGTAATGTCCTCCCATATACCTCATATGCATATGGATATAAATATCTTTATATTATAAAATACACTAAACTGAATAGAACTAACTAGAAACTAAATGCCTAAACTCGATGGAAAACAACAGTTAGTTGGGAGTTAAGCATGCCCCCTCCTGTGGTGCACCAGTAATGGCCTTATTTACAAAAATTTAGGATGTTACCTAAAATCCTTCAGGTCACTCGACCCATCTCTGGGTTCCAAAGGTAGAAATGTTAAATGACCTTTCTCTGGGACTTCTAATGTTAAAGCTGCTGACCCTCTCCACTTCAAGGTCCCAGATAAATAGTAGCTGATGAGGTCTCCTTTGTTTCCTCATGTCCACTATCATTTTTTTGGTTTTGTCTGTGTTGAGGGTGAGGTTGTTGTCCGTGCACCATGTCACCAGACTGCTCACCTCCTTCCTGTAGGCTGCCTCGTCTTTGCCAGAGATACGACCTATCACAGCAGTGTTGTCAGCAAACTTCAGGATGACATTGTTGGGGTGGGAGGTGACACACTCATGGGTGAACTGGGTGTAGACAATGGGGCTGAGGACACAGCCCTGTGGAGTACCACTGCTGTTGGTGATGCTGGCTGATGTCCTATTTCCAATCCTGACAAACTGTGGCCTGCCAGTCAGGAAGTTCAAAAGCCAGTCACAGAGAGTTGGGTGTAGTCCGAGAGATAATAGTTTGTGTGTGAGTTTGTGAGGGATGACCATTTTGAAGGCGGAGCTGTGAAGAGTATCCTGACATAGGAGTCCTTATTTTCCAGGTGGGAGAGGGAGATATGAAGGGCAGCGGCAATGGCGTCTGAGGAGGACCTGTTGGCCCATTAGGCATATTGCAGGGGGTCTGTAGTGTTTGGTATACTGCACAGAATGTGGAGCAGCCTCACTCTCTTGAAGCACTTCATAATGATTGGAGTGAGTGCTATTGGCCTATAATCATTCAGGCAGGATGGTGGGTTCTTCCTGGGGAGGGGGATAATTGTGGTGGTCTTATAACAGGTGGGAACGGTGCATTGTCTGAGGGAAAGGTTGAAAATGGAGGTGAAAACCTCAGGCAGCTCATAGGCACACACTCTGAGAGTGTTTAGAAAGTTTGTTGTTAGTTTCATGCTTCAGATTCTCTACAGTCTGGGTAAAAAATTAGGGTTTTTAACTCAACTCTTTCCCTCTCATGATTATCCAAAATTGGCTTTGTCTCTCCTCAACTCTTGGCCTTGTGGATGTATGCTGAGAGTTCTGGCATAGACTGTTTGCCGTAGCATCATTCACTGGTGGTAATTAAGGTGCCTCTGTAATGTCTGCCCCATTTGTCAGCATGCTTTGAGTGTCTGGAAAAGCACTACAAAAAAGCAAAGTTATGGTTGCATTTTCTTTGATTATTTCCTATTCAGAGGTATTAGTTATGCTGTGTGGATATGTGCTCTTTTCACTCTATACAAACACCCTCACATCCACTCATAGTTCAGTTTCCATCCTCAAATAGGCAGATGATACAACAATAATTTGACTCATCACTAACAATAACGAATATCATTACAATGAACAGGTTGCCCAAGCAGTCACCTGGTGCCAAAACAACAACTTACAGCTCAATACATCAAAAACACAGGAAATCATAGTTGATTTTTCACGTTTACCTTACAAAACACCCATGTCTATCTGCACTCAACCCATTACCATCACGGACTCATTCAAATTCCTAGGTACACACATCAGTAATACACTTAAAGGAAGACAGCATTCACACCAAATATACAAAAAAGTCAATAAAAGACTATTTTTCCTCAGACAACTGAAAAAATTTAGAGTCAGGTACAACATCTTCCTTCAGTTTTACACAGCAATTATTCAAAGTGTACTTACCTTATACATAATAGTCTGGTACAGAAATCTGGATAACCATTCACGGAAAAACTACAATGTATAATAGATAAATCATCAAAAATCATAGGCCACACCCTCCCACCCATTGACACACAACGGACAAGAAAAATCACCTCAGACCCTTCTCACCCTGCATATCACTTGTTCACATGCATGCCTTCTGGAAGATGCTACAGGTCCCTACCAACAAAATTAGTTAGACTCAAAAACTGTTTTTCCCCAATTGCTGTATGCTCACTAAACCAGGGTATGAATTGAAATTTCTGTCAGTATCTGTCTTTATATTGTATTTGTATCTGTATATTGTTGTTTGTTTTGACACAGAGTTGAGAGCATGTTATACTGGAAGAAAATTCCACCAACTTGTCATTAATAAATAAAATGAAATTAAATGAAAAAAATATTCACTCATCAAGGCGGCGCAGCAGCAGATAGTGGCCTCTCCAGAAAATGATGCAATTTGTGGTCTGTGTTCAAGTTAAAGCTTCATGGAAAGCACAGTTACTTTAGTCTACAACTGCTGGTACCTTTTTAATTTAACCCTTTGGAATCAGCTGACCTACCTATGGGGACAAAACCAAAATTCAACATAAAAACTTATATAACCCTGCTAAACTTTATCATAAAAACAAAACTAAACATACCCCAGAAACCTGAAAGGGTCTAATTTTATACAGATATATACAGGTTGAATCAAAATATATTTTTAGATTCTTGTGAGAGGAGCATAAATAAGCAGACACATGTTTCTCAGCGTAAGTCAGAGCACAACACATTTTCCCACCAATTGCCATTCATATGGTGACGACATGGTAAATGTCAGTCATGGAAAGACATGCCAGTGGGAGATTAATGGCCCAGAAAATTGTGAAAACAAAGGTGCTCTAATAAGTGCTCAACTGAACAAAGACTTCTCACACTTCACCTCACACCTGTCCCAAAAATATTCATTCTAGGACCTAGTGAAAGAGTGAAAAAAGTGTCTCCTCACATTCAATTTGTTTTAGGAATAAAACCACATAAACTTTAATGACCAGTGTGTAGCCAACACCTCTGTTTACTCAGTTCTGAGCTCAAAAGTCTTGGCTAGAAATGTTTAGAGTGTTTTTACAAAAATAGGTTTTGTCCCATGTCTGAAGCACGGGAAGTGAGCTGGGGTCCATGCTATGCTAAAGACTAACCCTATCCGGCCGCCTCTACTGTTACTATTCCTTGCTATTGCCTGTTCTCTGAAGAATAAACTGGATTGCATCTGACTTCAACAAGCTACCCAGCATGAGTACATAAACTGTGTTTTCGTTTTTACTGAAACGTGGTTTGGCAACAATACTTCAGATGGTGTTAATTAGTTAGATGGGCTAATCTTCTATCACACCTATAGGAATGCGGCCCAGTCCAGCAAAACACAAGGAAGTACTCTGTGAGTTTATATCAACACGGAATGGTGCAAGGACTCTGTGCTTGTTGCAAAGCTTTGTTGACCACTGGTGGAGTTTGTAATTCTTCGATGCACACCTTTTTATTTACCAATCCAGGTCATCTACAGGGCTCCTCCACCTAACTGTGACAGTGATGCCTCCCTTCCAGATGTGCTGAACTTCTATGCTTGGTTCAAGGCATAGAATGTTGTGGTGGCAAGGAAATCCATACCTCCTCCCAACGACCAGGTGCTTTGTCTAACACAACATGCGAGGAAAGCTCTACACAAAACCCACAGAAATCTGCTGGACCAGACAACATTGCCGGCGTAGTGCTCAGAGGATATGCAGACCAGCTGACAGATGACATCACAGATATCTTCAACATCTCTTTGAGCAGCTCCATCATTCCAACATTCTTGAAGGTGACCACCATCATGCCGGTGTCAAAGAAGTTGTCAGTGTCCTGCCTCAATGAATACAGTCTCATCACAATCATGCTCATCATCATGAAGAGAGACTTGCTGTCAACAAGAACTTGCTGTCCTCCTCAGTGGATCCACTGCAGTTTGTGTATCTACGATACCATAGCCACCACTTTTCATGTACCACTTACCTGGACAAGAAGGACACATGTAAGAATGCTGTTCATAGACTTCAGCTCAGCATTCAACATATCATTCATCAGCACCTGATTGGAAAGCTGATCTCGCTGGGACTGAACACCTGTCCCTGCAACTGGATCCTGGACTTCTTGATTTGGAAATTGAGCACTGGAGCTCCCTCCTGCTCACTTTACTGACTCAGGACTGTGCAGCAATGCATATCTCCAGTCATATCATTAGGTTTGCAGATGACAAGACTGTGGTGGGTCTCATCAGTGTGAATAATGAGTCATCTTATAGAGAGGAGGAGTAACGATTAACGGACTGGTGCAGAGTCAATAACCTGTCTCTTAATGTTGGTAAAACAAAATAGATGGTTGTTGACTTTAGTAGAACACAGATAGATCTTTCTCCCTGAACACCGATGGCTCCTCTGTGGAGATTGTCAGAAGCACCAAATTCCTTGATGATCATCTGGTGGAGAATCGTGTCTGTACCTCAACACCAGCTCCATAAGTTAAAAAACTCAACAGAGTCTTTACTTTCTGAGAAGACTGACGAAAGCTCATTGGCCACCCCCATCCTAACCACCTTCTACAGAGGAACCACAGAGTCTATCCTGAGAACCTTTACTGTCAGGTTTGGGAATTGCTCTGCATCTGACTACAAGACTCTGCAGTATATAGTGAGGATGGCTGAGAAGATCATTGGTGTCCCATCATTCTCAGACATTTACAACAAGCAATGCATCCAGAAATTCCTCAGCATTGTGGAGGACCCATCACATCTATCACATGGTCTCTTCACCTCGCTGCCTTCTGATAGAAGATATCGCAGCACTCAATAACACACTGCTAGAGTGTCCAACAGTTTCATCTCTCAGGCTGTCAGACTCCTTAACACACACAGTCTGACTCACAGGGACTAAATATCACTGCATATTTGCACAGCAATGTATTTGCCTACATAATCCCTGCAATATTTTTGATACTAAGATTTGAACTTTGTACATTATACAATAAAACTGTTACTATAAACTCTGCAATCTCCTGCTAAAATATTCTCTGTAGGCTGGAATATTGCTTCCCTCTAGATATCCCTCAGTACCTTGTTCTGACCAACATTACATTTGTCCTTTGCCTGGTAATGTGTCATAGTATAGTTAGACAAGCAGTGTATTGTATTGTTTGTATTTATTAGGGCTTGTAGTTATTGTATGTTTATTGATTTTTTTTTGTTGCACTGTTGTGCTGTGTTGCACCTGGAGAAATTGTTTTGTTTCAATATGTACTGTACTCTACATAGCTGAGATGACAATAAGTTTTGAACTTGAACTTAAAAAAATTAAAAAGTATTTCAGAAATAATTTGTATCATTTTAATGATAAAAGTGGTGTTCTAAATAAATCAAGTCAAATTTATTTATAAAGCACTTTTAACAACTTATTTAGTCACAATGCAGCTTTACAGAGTTAGTAATAACAAAACACAAAAGCCTCAAAGAGCAAACCAATGGAAACAGTGGCAAAACTCCCTCAGACCTGGAGGAAGAAACCTTTGGATGAAGCAGATTCACATGGGGAACCCATCCTCCTCTGGTCAACTAATTATAAGTTCTTGATATAGTCACACAATCCTATGATGCTTTATGTTTTTGTATTGAGGTGTATATAATGACCGTAGTGAAACAAGAATGATAGTAACAATACTACTAATAATAGCAGCATCTGGAGCAGATGTGTTTTCACACCTATAACTTACACAGTGAAATACTTTATGCATTTAATGGATTTAATAGCAAATTAGTGACTATAATGACTCTTTGTTTTTAGACCCAAAATGCACAGATGCAAATTACACCCCATAAACCACCTTGCCACCTTCCTACATTTCACTTCAACTGTGAACACGTGAAATGTTATTAGCCGACAAAAGCCAAGAAGCCTGTGTGATTCATAGATTAATATAATCTGGCAATTGTTTGTGGCATTGGGGGAAATGCAATCGAGTGATGATTTATCACCTCTAAGTCACTCTTCCCTTTCATAATCTGTGGCTTTGATTTGAAGTCATTGAAATAAGTATTTAATGGGCTCTTTGCGTGTCTATGGTCATGGGCAGTTGTCATGACGACGGGCTAGAGAAAGGGAAAATACAGAGAGTACAGTGTAGAGAATCTGAGACAACACTCTGCACCACGGGTTAGGCTTTACACAGCAATGTGTGGGCTTTTTGTGCTCACTGTCACACACACACACACACACACTATCTCTCTCTCTCTCTCTCACACACACACACAGACACACTATTGCTCTCTCTCTCACACACACACTCTCTCTCACACACACACACTCACTATCTCTCTCACACACACACTCTCTCTCTCTCTCTCTCTCTCTCTCTCTCACACACACACACACACACACACACACACACACGAGGAGGGGACTGTGAGATGTGCTCACATAGATTTACAACTTCATGGCCAAACATGTAGATACTCACACATACTTACATTCAGCTGCTGGAATAGAAGGCAAAGTCACAGTTCTGATACTATGAGAGAGAAAGAGAGAAATACTCTGTGTGTGTGTGTGTTAGAGAGAGAGAGAGAGAGAGAGAGAGAGAGAGAGAGAGAGAGAGAGAGAGAAAGAGAGAGAGAGAGAAAACAGGGAGAAAATGAAGCAGAGATGCTATTTAAAAGTACACGACTCTGAACGTAACCATAACTACGGGCTCCTCCGAGAGGCCTCCTGTCAATCATAGCCCAAGGATCTCTCATGGCAGCCTACAGCTGATCAAACCTCAGCCAGGAGATTTGATGATACTGGGGTACTAGATGTGGTACTGAATTAAACGAGGGTCAATGGTTCAATCTAGAAACAGCTGAAGAAGAGCAGCTGGAATACATACAATATCTCACAAAAGTAAGCACACCCCTCACATTTCTGCAAATATTTAATTATATCTTCATGAGACAACACTATAAAAGTGAAACTTGTATATAAGTTAGAGTAGTCAGTGTACAGCTTGTATAGCAGTATATATTTACTGAGTACACCTTACAGTCAACATTGTCCACATCATGCCCAATATTTTGTGACCACCTTTATAATTTAGCACTGCTTTAATCCTCTGGGGCATGGAATTCACCAGAGCTGCACAGGTTGTCTCAAACACATTAAGAGGGCAAGAAATGCAAGTCATGAACTCTTGACAAGACACAGCTGTTAACTGAAAGCCATTCCAGGTGACTACCTCATAAAGCTGACTGAGAAAATGCCAAGAAAGCTGGCATCTAAGCAAGAGGTGTCTACTTTGAAAAATGTAAAAAATAAACATATTCTGGTTTGTTTAACACTGTTTTGTTTACTAAATAATTTATTAGTTTATATGTATTTATTCATAGTTTGGATGACTTTAGTATTAATCTACAATGCAGAACATTTTTAAATCATGAAAAACCACTGAATGTCCAGAAGGTCCAAACTTCTGACTGGTACTGTACTTGGCAGTCCATCAACTTTACCTTCAGCTTCCTCAGTAAGTCATTTTGGAGGTGTGTTTGGGGTTGCTATGTTGGAAACCTGTCATGTGAACCGTTTCTGAAGGGAGGGGTCCATGCTCTTGGACTGCTTGTTTCCAGTAAATTGTTTGTGGGCTTTCTTGTGCATCAGGTTCAGAAGAGGCTTCCTTGTGGGATGACAACCATGCAGACTGAGTTGATGCAGTGTATGGTGTATGGCAGGGGTAGGCAACTCCAGTCCTGGAGTGCCGGTTTCCTGCACAGTTTGGTGATCTACCTGATCAAACACACCTGATTCAACTCAGCGGGCAATTAGCATGTTTAATTGTAGTGTCAGAGCAGTGACATCACCAAACTGTGCTGGACACTGGCACTCCAGGACTGGAGTTGCCTTCCCCTGGTGTATGGTCTGAGCACTGACTGGCTGACCTCCCATTTCTTCAATCTCTGCAATAATGCTGTCAGCACTCATGTGTCTATTTTTTTTTTAAAGAAAACTTCTGGATATGACTCTGAACACATGGACTCAGCTTCTTTGGTTGACTCTGATTCTGAGTGGAACATGTCCCGGAGAACAACTGCATGACCTTGGGCACTGTGCTGTAGCTCAGTTTCAGGGTGTTAGCAATCTTCTTATAGCCTAGGAAAATTCCCAACAAAGAGATGAACAGTGATGTTTCTCACTTCCTCAGAGAGTTCTTTACCATGAAGTGTCATATTGAATATCCAGAAGCAAGTATGAGAGAACTGTACCCAAAGCACCAAATGTAAAAGCTCTGCTCGCCATTCACACCTGCAACCTTGTAACTCTAACGAGACACATGACACCAAGGAGGGACAATAACACATTTGTGCACAATTTGGACATGTTCACTGTGAGGTGGACATTAATGGCTTGTGTGGAGTTACAGCACCTGCCATAATTATTGGCACCCCTGGTTAAGAAGTGTTCTTTGGCTTCTAATAAATTATTTAAAATAATAATAATAATATAGGACAACAATGCAAAAAATAGAAAAATCTAAGCTTTAATTAAAGTGCCTTTATTTGGTGGGAAAAATCACACATTAAGAAATAAATCTTTTGAATGAAATCATGTGTGCCACAAGTATTGGCTTATAATTATATAATTTTATAATATTTTAATATTATATTATTTAATATTATATAATTATAGTACTATGTACAACCTCCTTATGCCAACAAGACAACACTTAATCTTCTCCTATAACTCTTCACAAGATGGGAGAATCTCCTCTGTGCTCTCCTCTTCAGCTCACAACATGGGTTTTCTATTGGGTTGAGGTCTGGGGACTGAGATGGCCATAAGAGGAGCCTTGTGAACCATTTTTGAGTAGATTTGGCCACATGTTTAGGGTCATTGTCTTGCTGAAAGACCCAGTGATGACCCATCTTCAGCTTTCGGACAGAGGCCACCAGATTCTATTCAAAATGTAATTTCAAAGAGTTTAAGATCCCATGTAACCTTACAAGGTTCCCAGGTCCATTCAAGGAGAAACAGGCCCACAGCATCACCGATCCTCCCCCATACTTAACAGTGGGCATGAGGTGTTTTTCTGCATACTCATCGTTGATGGTACGCCAGACCCACTTAGAGTTAAGATAATTCAGAAAAGACTTTCTCTGTGCATGCCTCCCAAACAGCTTGTAGATAGCGCCTGATGTAGAGATGTAGATAGATGTAGATGAACAGATGTAGATAGCGCCTGATGGTTGTTTGGGAAACCTCGTAACCCCAAGATGCTACTATTTGATTCAATTATCTTACAGTGAGCTTTGGTGGACTTTTTACTTCTCTTACCATCCTTCTTACTGTGCATGGTAGCAAGATACACTTACTTCCTCTTCCAGGCTTGTTTGTCACAGTTCCAGATGTTTTGAACTTTTTGATGATTGCTCTGACTGTAGATAAGGGCATCTGCAGGTGAGTGGCTATTTTCTTGTAGCCATTGCCTGATTTACAAAGGTCTACACACATCTGCTTTACTTGAATAATGTGTTCTCTTGTGTTTCCCATGTGTAAGAGAATTAGACCTCTGTGTAATGCCATATTTATACCCCAGGGAAACAGGAAGTGATTAATTACTAATTAAAGGTTCCTAGATACGTTGATCCACTTTATAAGCTACAATAGAAATGACATAAATGGTTCAAATACATTTATTTCCAAGAAATTGATAAGGGTGCCAATAATTGTAGAACATGTCATTTTATGGGAAAGAATAATTTTTTAATCAGGATTTTTTCTTTATTTATTTTTCACTTTGAAGGTTGCTTTTTTCTATTTTGTTCAAAGTGAGATTATGCTTCTGCAATAAAAAATAATTATATTTTAAGGCTTTTAACACATTTTAACTAGGGGTGCCAATAATTATGGAGGGCGCTGTATGTTCAGAAAACAGTGAGTCCATACACTCATTACTATCCAAGTTTCATGTCTATAATGCCGGATGAAAAGATACAATAAAATATATGCAGAAATGTGAGGGGTGTACTCACTTTTGTGAGATACTGTATGTGTGTGTGTATATATGTGTGGTGTGTATATATGTGTGTGTGTTTGTGTGTGTTATACTAGGTAACGCTCACTTTAAACTTCCTGTTATCATAACAGTTGGTCCGATTAATTTTGCATTTGGGCCAATTCATTACATCATTTGTCAAATTCATTTAATCAACAATATAGACCATTTCACTTCATATATGGGCCAGTTCATTTAATACTTTGGCCAGTTCACTTAATACTTGGGTTAATTTGGGCTATACTCAGGCCAAATCACTTAACTCTCTGCAGTCTGAGGGTATTTCAGACACTCTGATGTAGTCTGGCATGCCTTGATTTTTTTTTTTTTACAAATTACACCCATTTAAAATAATTTGTTTACAAACTGTTACACAGACTTTTGTTCAGCACAAACTCAGCAACAACAGTGTCAAAACAGTGTCATAAATCTATATTTTGATTAAATCTGCTCTAAACTTAAACTTTCCAAAAACCTATTTTCAGATGTGCTGATAAATTGTGAAAAAACACTCTAAACATTTCTAGCCAATACTTTTGAGCTCAGAACTGAATAAACAGAGGTGTTGGCTACACACTGGTCATTACAGTTTTTAGAAATTGTTTGTGGTTTTATTTCTAAAGCTTAACTAATGTTGGGTGTCATTGTGTTTTAACTAGTCTCTCATTCCTACATTGGATATTCATGAGATAGGTATGAACACTCAGGTGAGAGGTCTTTGTACAGGTGGGTGCTCTTTGTTTATAGAGACCAAATGGGAGTTTTCACACATCTCTCAGCTGGTAATCCTCTACTGGCATGTGTGGAATTGCCATACATATATATATATATATATATATATATATATATATATATACAAACCGGATTCCAAAAAAGTTGGGACACTAAACAAATTGTGAATAAAAACTGAATGCAATGATGTGTATATGCCAACATCTAATATTTTATTCAGAATAGAACACAAATCACAGATCAAAAGTTTAAACTGAGAGAATGTATCATTTTAAGGGAAAAATATG
>BRDA01030912.1:13236-29801 GCA_036984385.1 Crenuchus spilurus | reverse complement strand
AGCATTTAAACTGTACTGTACTCTTGCTCCTCTCACGCGTCACTAACCCACCACAGACTGTGTCACGCATCAGTTCCTAATGTCATACGGCGCTGTCTCACAGCAGATATGCAGGGCTCTCAGTACAGTTAAACAATGGAATGGAGCCGTGGCTCCAGACTGCTAAACAGTGGCTCAGAACAGTGAAACAGTGGCTCGGGACAGTGAAACAGTGGCTCGGGACAGTGAAACAGTGGCTCGGGACAGTGAAACAGTGGCTCGGGACAGTGAAACAGTGGCTCAGGACAGCGAAACATTGGCAAGGAGCCATGGCTCGACACAGCTGTACCATAGATCCATGGCCTGTGACAATGTAGATGGCCGATTGTCTTTTTGCAACCTTTCTGATTTTGCTAATGTTACGGCAAGTCTGCCTAATATTAGTGCAAACATGAGCTACTACAATACTTTAGTTAAAATGATATATTTTCCACAAGCAACTCGTTTATGGTGTTGCATGGCAAATTTTGTCCTTGCGTGTGGCCCACTTAAAACAATGGCGGTTCGTCCATTTTTTTGTTTGTGAATTTGGATCCCTTGCTGATGTGTGTGTTTTGGTTGGCAATTTTTTTTGTGTGTAGTGGGGTAGATGATTGAATTTAGCATTGAGGCCTTTTGGCACAAGCCTTCTTTACAGGCTTTGGCTACTTGTAAGTCTGATTTGGTTACTGTAGAAGATTTTTATGAGATTTCAGTACCATCAGTCAGCTTCTAAACAGGTAATTTCAGGGGTTGTACAGGAGCGGTTAATTTCAGCTGGTATAATAAGCGCTGAAGTAGTTAGTTCAGAGCCAGGATTAAATACTGTTGCTTTTAATCCATCTGTACCTGTATCTTCTGATCAAAACCCTGTTGTACATCCTCTCATTGGCTTGGGTAATGAAGATCTCAAGTTGGCGATTAAATTGAAAGAACTTGACCTCCAGATTAAATGCCAGGAGCATGAGATTTAGCTCCTGTATATTACACAGTATGAGAAGGAGTGTGGATGTGCGTGCGGCTGAAGAGAGCCCTGCGCATCATGCTGTTTTGTTTATGCTTGTTCAGTCTTCAGTGGTTCCGCCAAATGCTTCTGCTGCCTCTCCTTCGTGTGCTTCAGGGGAAAGAAGAGATTTTGATATTAGTTAGCAGATTTGTTTGGTGCCCGTATTTAGGGAGACCGAAGTTGATTGGTATTTTAGTGCTATTGAGTGCATAGCTGGTGCTTTGCTTTGACCAAAAGGGGTTTGGCCACTTTTGTTGCAGTGCAAACTTACTGGGAAGGCGCAAGAAGTTTGTTCAGCATTGTATCTTGAGGATAGTTTGAATTATGATAGCTTGAAGAATGCTGTTTTAAGGGCATATGAACTGGTGCCTGAGGCATATCATCAAAGATTTCGTTCGCATTTAAAAACTGCCAACCAAACTTTTACAGCTTGTGTGTGAGAAAGCAAATCTTTTTGATGAGTAGATTCAGTCTAGTAAGGTGTCCAATTTTGAGCAGCTTCGTGAACTTATTAGAGGATTTTAAGAATTTGTTACCGAGCAAGATAGTGATTCACTTAAATGAGCAGGTCTCTTCTGTGGTGCAGATGATGTAATGTTCTGACTGCAGGGAATTGTGCTTCATGTGATAGGGAATAGCCTCACACCTCCAAAATTTAGTCTTGAGATTGAAAATTAATGCAGTTATTTTAGGTTCAAAACAGTGCATAGAACAAACACCATAAAATATGTAACAGCCTGTCACATTGACACAATTATTGTTAAATACTGTCAACTTGTCACACTTCCTGATCTGTGTCTGTTTTGTTTCCCGGTCTGTTTCCTAATATGGTCATGTCTTCCTGTTTGAGTTGTGCTTGTCTCTTCATGCCCCCTTGTCAGTGTCTTCAGCTGTTTTCTGCTGTGTGCCTTATTATTTGTATTCATTACTCCTGATGTGTCTGTTTTGGACGGTTCATTTGGTTTGTGTCAGGTCAGGTTCCATCCCATGTCTTAGTTTATGTTTATTTATAGTTCATGTTTTATTTTATGTTTATTAAAACCTCAAACTTCAGCTCTCTCTGTGTTTGTGTCCACCCTTCCTTGCACTCATGTGACACAACTCATTTATGAGATGTGCATTATTTGGCAGAAAAGTTATAACATGGTCATAAATTCTACAGCTATAATATTCATTTCTGTTTTGGCGTATAAACATGAGCTATGATGTGAAATGTATGTCATCTATAATTGTACTGCAAAGTAGTTGTTATTCTTTTATAACTTCAGAATGAATGTAGAGAAATAGAAAGCATGTCAGCAGAGAAAGAGGGGGAGATACACTCCTCCAATCCACAAACCATTTCCCTTCAAAAGAGCTACCAACAAGGTATTACTTGACTGTAAATTTATTATAGCGTATACACAGTTAAAAGCAATAACTAATAAAATGACCTAAAATTACACAAAAAGAATATTTGCAGCCAATCAACTTCACCAGCATCTACTATTCTATACACAATATATCTGCCCATGCAGTAATACTGTGTTTCTTAATTAACAGAGATATAATGAACTTGTTTTACAACAGAAAAAGTTACTTTAGTACCATTAAAATATGTAAGGTTTAGGAGCACTGTATTATAATGAGAAAGCAAACATGACAAAACTAGGACACATAAACAAAATTAAGAAATAAATGAGATTTAATGATATGTAATGTTTATTCATGCAACAATAGGATGACTCATCAGTGTTTGACACTTCCCTGGGAAAAGCCCAAGAGCAGAGGTTCCTGCAAGAGGAGCAAGAGCAACATTTGACAACAAAAGCTGTAAAACATGAGTACATCTCCGAAAAATCAGAGAAACTATTAAAGGAAACTTAAAAAAAAAAGTATTTTAGGACACTTAAAGAAAAAGTATTTTCTCTTTTTAGACTGTAATAGATACAGGGCTCCTTATATTCCTGACTGTGGTAGTTATTAGTCTACAACAAGTAAACATCACAGCTGATGTTTGTACACAACTCAATAGTTCAAATGTCTCAGGAATGTTTTGACACAACACTCACTGTAAAGCACTTGTGTGTCATTGTTGTAATGTAAAAACTGTGTACCTCCCAAACATCAGTTTTACAGGAGAAGAGAAAACCCTTCCTAACATTCAGTCAATGTTACAGCTCTAATTTCCTTTTTTCACTCTTTTCTGTCTATAAATGTCATTCATAATGAAGCATTTTGTGGTTTTTATCCTTTACTGAGAGGCGTGAAGTGCTGCTGTTTTTCTTTTTCTCCACAGAAAACGAGTGAATAAACCAGCTTGTGTGCCCACTCTGCCATCTTATATAGATCCTCACTGTCAGTGTACTTGTCTGACTGACTCCATTAAAGATGTGTCAGCCTGGTCTGCAGGTCAGCTTTTAGCTGTTTTCTGATAAACTGGATCATTTGAGATCTTATTATTGCGTCATGAACACTGAGCTTAACTGAGGAGAGTGAGACCTGCAGTGCTTTAGATGTTCTGGTTTCTTTTGGGACCTCCTGGATGAATTGTCTAGGCCCTTTTTGAGTCATTTCGGTAAGCCGGTCACTCCTGGGAAGGTTCTCCACTGTTCCCTGATTTTTCCATTTGTGAATAAAAGCTCTGACTGTGGTTCACTGGAGTCCCAAAGCTTTAGAAACGTCTCTGTAACCTTTTACAGACATACAGATGTCAGTAGGGCTGCCACCTTTCAGAAATGAAAATAAGGGATGCCCACCACGGCAACTCTGGGCCATGACCACCACGGGCTCATCTCTTGTGCAGTGTGTTACCTGGCTGTGCCATGTCACTGGATTTACTGGACTTAACGTCACAAAACTCTGAGTGACTGTCGTGGTTTGGCAGATGTGTAAAAGAAGCCACAGACCATCAGCACAACATTTTCACATCTACAGTCAGCTGGTCAACAGCAGGCTTCACTGTGTTGGGCACAATGTGGGCATGGCAGCAGATCTTTTTGTTTCTTCTTCAGGTTGGTGAACACAAAGCTGTGAACTCCATCTTCCACATTTGTATTGTCTGCACTAAATGCTGTCACTTTGAGGCTCTGAGAGTTACAATCCCAGCAGCAGCCGACTCTTCTGCATTTTACATAAAATCCAGTGTTTTGTTGGTGACCTGCATTCTGCACTGAAATACTGAACAGCGATAGGAAACATGTTCCTGATGTCTTTATTTTTGATGCATGTGTCTGAATGGAGAATGTGAAAGTTTATCAGATGTTGGGGCCTTCAGCACATCCCTCACTGCCTTTAGAGTAAAGACATCTTTAACCTCGGCCTCTGCCTTTGTTCTCTTAAGCCTACCTTACACCTAACGACTTTCACACGATTTTACAGTTGCAGATAAATTTTCAAAGTCAGGCTAAAATCAGGAGAGTCTTGCTAGTTGCAGTTGCGTCATCTTGATCATTAAGTGTAAGGTGGTCAGGACTCAAAGTTTTAGTCTTTCACGTCGAGGTGTAGTGGAATATCAACGGGTATTTTCATACACATTAATATTCAACAGGATAATTTGGGGAAACTCCATTCATTAATTTGAATTTATGTGTAGTGACTGGGCTTATCCCAATATGGAGGATGTTCCCAATTTGGATAAGTCCTCACTAGTAAATGTATGTATTCCCCTGTTCTGTGTGAGAACTTGAGCGGATTTTCAGAGTTCAATAAATGAGTTTACAACACAACCGGTTAGTGAAGTTTATAAAGGGTGGTTTATTGTTTTCACACAAAACTCATCATTACAACATCATTTGAGGACTTCAGACCGAGCGGTGAAACCTTCTGTAAGCCTGACTTATAATGAAGTAGAGTTGAGTAATGTATGTTTATGTATATGACTAACTATGAACACACGTCTAATATAAGGTACTAAGTATTAGTGATGTATTATCAAATAACACCCTTTAGGCTCCAGTTCTGGAATAAACCAATGGCTTACTGTTCAGCAGACTCGAGCCTCGTGTGCGTTGGGGAGCTGGGTCTTCGAAGGCTCTTTGACTGGCTTTCCGTCGTGGCAGCGCAGAGGTTGCTCCTGGTTGCCTGTGTCCTCTTAAGAGGGGAGATTCAATGAGTGCCCTCACGTATTCCGCTCTTGGGATGCAGATGTTGGGGAGCCTGATGCCGCTGCGGGCAGGAGCGGTGACCTGCGATGGTGCTCTTCGGTTATGCCTAGCTAGGGGCTGGACTAGCCGTTGGTCAGGAGCGGAGACCCGCGATGATGCTCTGTGGTTCTGCTGAAGTCGACCGCTGGTCTTCCAGAACTGGCGCCATGGGTGTACTCGGAAGGGGATGATAACTAATTACTGCAGCACGCTATTCCTCCTGGTCAGGAAGGCTTCACACGCTTTTAGTAAATGCTGCTGAGGTCAACTGGTGGGACTAGACTAACAAACATAAATGGAATGGTGATTAAAAACACTCAGTGATGCGCAGTGCTGATTAAGCAGTCTTTCAAATCAAAGGAAGTGCCTTCCTCGATCATTAGACGGAAGAATCTTAGTGGTTTTCAGTGTTCAGTCTGTTGAACACGGTTCCAGAAGTTAAGTGTCTCTGATGGTCCTTCAGTTCTTAAAGGTGGTTCCTGCGCACTGAGCAGCCTTCTCTGTTCGCGGTTGAGTTTTAAACGGTGAATCAGAGTCCCGCCTTCTGGGTTGGCGTCGATTCTGATTGGCTGTCTCAGCCTTGCATGGGTGGTCCATATCACACCACGTGAGGTGGGTGTGTTGGAGTCCAGCTCTTGGGTTGGTTATGACATTACCTTGAAACTAATGGTGCACATAGATTTTAATCCATGATGTTTAGTCCGTGGAATAGGCAGATTTGCTTATAGAGAAGTACGACATACACCATATACTTGATTAAATAAGAAGAAAAGCTAGATATATATACATATATATGACACATAGATATAAGATTTGTTAGTAAGTAGTATCATTAAACTCACATTCATGGTTAGTACACACTATATTACACACAGGAATGAGGGTATTACTTCGCCCTTGTTTTGGGTCGGAGATACAGATTGATCCAGGTTCACCTGTAGAGATTGGATGATGTGTAGTTGAAATTTAGATGCACAAACTCATGTTAGGCACTTTGGTGATCAATTGTATTGTCGTGTAGAGATGTAAATTCCTTGGGTTGCATGAAATCTGAAAGTGTCTGGCCCCAGGGGGTCGGCCCTATGGCTATTGTTTAGAAGGGTTGAGGTGATTCGAGGTGTGAGTGAGTTTTTACGGCCGGGGGTACTCCTTTTCAGATGTTATTTCTGACAGGGCCCAGGCCTTTGTTCCTATGCAAAAGTAACTCCTCGAGTGAGTTTTGGGGTCACTTTGTCTGAGCCGAGGTACTGTGGTCATCAGCTTGGGCATAGTTCAAAGGCTTCCAGGTTCCCTGGCGTTCTGAAGAAGATTCCTTCTGCGGATATGAGGGGGTGTGACGCCAGGCCCAGCGTCTCTGGGTGAAATCACCTAGTTCAGTCCCTCCATCCACTACAGAGGCGTTCCGATAAAATCAAACATGTTTAATATTATCGCAAGTCGTAAGAGTTGACCCCTGGTTGACCCAAGCAAATACTGTTGGGAACCAATAGGAGAGCTACGGAAAGCCGCAAAGGCAAATAGTAAATACATGAATGTCTGGCGGGTAGAGCTCGGAAACTACGGTTCTCCTGGACTGTAGAAAATGAGGAGGAACTGGTAGAACGAGGAACAGTTTTACCATTTACTACACAACGGAGACAAAAAGGAAAAAAGTGGACACAATGGTGAAGCCCTCGAAATCCCAGGTGAGTGTGCTATGCTAAAGCTAACTAGCTAACTAAACACTACTGAATGGGGCTATTTAACGATCATTTAAATCTTAAAAGTTATTGTTTTCCCAACAGCTTGAAGAAAATGAGGAGCATGCAGACACACAGGGCCAGGAATGCATGGATGTGAATCCTATGTTGACAGTATTTGAGCTCTGATAGCTCTGTATTTGTAATGTTACTATATTTAGATTTTGCACTACGTTGTCTTATTGTGCATTGAGTTATTTTTGATACAAAGAAAGCTTTAATAACCACATTTTGCAATAATTCTACTCTTTATTGCATTAATTCTGTGTAAAACTAAAGCAGATGGGAAATAATCTCAAAAGAATCTAGTTGCAGTCTTTAAATTAGTGACCCTGCAAGATCCACAGTGTCAGGCCCCACGGGTATATGCACCTACATTTCTCTCTCTCGCACTGCTCACCGCGTACACACACGCACACACACTGTCCATATTGGTTCAGCTCCCGTTCCCGTATTCCCAACTACAACTCCCATCCACCCTTGCTTCTCAGATCTCCCACTATATGTTCCCATCACCTTAACAACTACAGTTCCCAGAGTCCTCAGGTCACTGTCATGCCTATCGCTCCTTCCTGCACACCTGATTCCAATCTACTCTTCAATCACATACTCCACTTAAGAAACCCTCAATCCTTCACTCCTGGCTCGACATTGTTATACCCTGTATGCAATAGCGCAGCTCCTTCCTGTTTCCCAGGTTTTCCTTCCCTTTCTCTATCTTCAGTAACCTTAGTCCTTAGAGCTACTTCAGCTAACCTTAGTCCTTAGAGCTACTTCAGCTAACCTTAGTCCTTAGAGCTACTTCAGCTAACCTTAGTCCTTAGAGCTACTTCAGCTACCTTTGTGTACAGAGCCATCTCGGCTACCTTTGTGTACAGAGCCATCTCGGCTACCTTTGTGTACAGAGCCATCTCGGCTACCTTTGTGTACAGAGCCATCTCGGCTGTCTGTTCTTTGATTTGTTTATGCTTCTCTTTATTTTGTATAATTCTGGTCCATGTTGTGTTTGGTAAGCCTTTCTTGTATATACACAGTTCCTTTTTTTAATTAAACCTTTATCTTTTACCTGCGTGCATCTCGTGCCATGACTCGTAAGGTTACCCATGACACACAGTCTTTCCAAAATCTTAAGCCTGCGACTAGACTGTGACTAAAAAGTCTGTAGATGTGAGATGGTGTCAGACTTTAGTCTGTTACAAATCTTTTCAGAGTCATTAGGTGTATGTGAGCCTTTAGTGTCACTCTTTCATCTTTAGATTGTTTATGTGCACAGTCAGCACTGCTGTGTGGTACACCTGTGTCATACCTGGAGGGGAGGAGGGGACGACAGACTGCTAATTAAAGAGTCTGCTGCCTGTCTTATGACTTAAAAGGACATCAGGTCAGTCAAACAGTTCAACACTAATAATAACATTTATGTGATGATCCCTGAACACTGTATTCTTCAAAAATATCAAGTATTTAGACTCAAAACACACAGAAACCTCTACAAACATATTTAATGTAGGAAATGTATATTTATTAAAGAATAAACCTTTTCTCTTAGTGTATTTATGTTTATTTATTTAGTGACGGTTAATCTATTAGTGTAACGATTGTGGACCCACAGATAAGTGAGCGAAACACGGAACAAGACAGAAGGTGAGCGAAGGTAAAACGCAATAGGTTTTATTAAACAGGAGTAAACTCAGAAACGTGTTTCTATCTACTCGTTTATATCTACTCGCCTAGACTATTGTAATGCACTGTACATGGGTATAAATCAGTGGTTCTTAACCTGGGTTCTATCGATGAACCCTTGGGGTTCGATGAGTTGGTCTCGGGGGTTCGGAGGCGAAGGTAGACACACTTGTGTTAAGTTGTGATGACACAGGCCCGCTTGGCCAAAAACAAATTAAATTTAAAATTAAAAAAATTTATATTAAAACATTTTTATTAAAATGTAAAAGTTATTAAAAAATGTTAAATTCTTTTAAAAAATCCAAATTAATTTTTAATTTAGTAAAATGGTAAAAAAATATTTTTTGGGGCTGAAATTCTTTTATGAGGCCAAAATATTTTTTCAGGGCCAGAATAAAGTAATACTGTAATTTGTTGTGAGTTCATGCACTGTGTTGGTTTTGTTCTTTGAGGAAGGTGATGTTCATGCATGGCTCATTTTGTGCACCAGTAAAAAAAAAAACAAAAAACATATACCTATGTCTTGAATTTGGAAAAAAAAATCATATTTTATTTATCACTAAAGAAGGGTTCAGTGAATGAGCATATGAAACTGGTGGGTTTGGTGCCTCAAAAAAGGTTAAGAACCACTGGTATAAATGGAACCTCTCTGGCACGACTACAGTTGGTACAAAATGCAGCAGCTAGAATGTTGACTGGCACAAAGAAAAGGGCCCACATTACCCCTGTCTTAGCTTCACTGCACTGGCTTCCTGTTTACTACAGGATACATTTTAAGATCCTTTTATTTGTTTTTAAAGCTTTACATGGGCTAGCGCCATCTTATATAACTGACTTACTCTGCCCTTATTCTGTTTCACGGTCTCTGAGGTCCTCTGACCAGTTATTGTTGGCTGTTCCTCGTTCTCGACTGAAGCTGAGAGGTGATCGAGCTTTTTCAGTTGCAGCTCTGAGATTATGGAACAGTCTTCCCCTTAATGTTAGATCTGCTCCATCTCTTACAACCTTCAAGTCCAGACTTAAAACATCTTTTTACTTTAGCCTTTTAAATCTTTTAACTCTTAATTGATTATTTTTTTTAGATTGTTTTGAGATTCTATGTTTAATGGGTCTGTCATGTATGTTTTTGGTACTCTGTACAGCACTTTGGTCGATGTTGTCTTATAAAATGTGCTTTATAAATAAATCTTACTTACTAAACTCAGAAATGTGACATAAACTCAGAAACAAGGATTAGTATGTCACTGCACCTCAAACAGGAATGCCACTGTCAAGGAAATAACAGAATGGGCTCAGGAATATATCCAGAAAGCATTGCCAGTGAACACAATCCACCGTGCCATCCGCCATTGCCAGCTGAAACTCTACAGTGCAAAGAGGAAGCCATTTCTAAGCAAGCTCCACAAGCTCAGACGTTTGCACTGGGCCAGGGGTCTTTTAAAATGGAGTGTGGCAAAATGGAAGACTGTTCTGTGGTCAGATGAGTCACGATTTGAAGTTCTTTATGGAACACTGGGACGCCATGTCATCCGGACCAGAGAGGACAAGGATAATCCAAGTTGTTATCAACGCTCCGTTCAGAAGCCTGCATCACTGATGGTATGGGGTTGCATGAGTGCTTGTGGCATGGGCAGTTTGCATGTCTGGAAAGGCACCGTTAATGCAGAGAACTATGTTCAGGTTCTAGAACAACATATGCTCCCATCTAGACGTCATCTCTTTCAGGGAAGACCCTGCATTTTTTAACAAGATAATGCCAGACCACATTCTGCAGCAATCACAACATCATGGCTACGTAGGAGAAGGATCCGGGTACTGAAATGGCCAGCCTGCAGTCCAGATCTTTCACCTATAGAGAACATTTGGCGCATCATAAAGAGGAAGGTGCGACAAAGAAGACCCAAGACGATTGAACAGTTATAGGCCTGTATTAGACATGAATGGGAGAGCATTCCTTTTTCTAAACTTGAGAAACTGGTCTCCTCTGTCCCCAGATGTTGTAAGAAGAAGGGGCGATGCCACACAGTGGTAAAAATGGCCTTGTCCTAACTTTTTTTGGGATTTGTTGATGCCATGAAATTTTGAAACAACATATTTTTCCCTTAAAATGATACATTCTCTCAATTTAAACGTTTGATCTGTGATTTGTGTTCTATTCTGAATAAAATATTAGATGTTGGCACCTCCACATCATTGCATTCAGTTTTTATTCACAATTTGTTTAGTGTCCCAACTTTTTTGGGATTTTGAGTTGAGCTGCTCGTGGAACTTAAATCCATGTGATGATGTGCAGATAAAATCAGAAACCAAACCAAAGACCTTCTAACATTAACTGGATTTTTCTCTTTTGCATAATAACAGTAAGTCGAGTATTCAATGACATTACATGTTCACTTCAGAAATATTTGATTTATTCTTAAAGGCTATTTAATAGGTTAATTTTACCCATCAGCCATGTCTTATGATAATAAACTGAGAATTCATTCTCTAATGGCCTGAGAGTAATGTGTTAAAGCATTTGTAATGGATTACAAAATAAAATTTCAATGGCGACTCCAAGCTTTAAAACAACACCATGAAGAGTGTGAGACAAGATATGAAGAATATATAATCAAACAGAGCATAGAAGAGCATGAAGAAACAACTCGGCTTCTGCAGGTAAGAAGCTCCTTCTCTTTACATCATATATTCAGTTGGAGCTATGCCAGTTATTTGTTTTGGTTACAAGTATAATTTGGGAAAAAGGTTAGAGGTTTTATTACTAGTGTGATTAGTAAGGTGTTGTATTAGCTGCAGTGACTGCAGACGTGCTGCTCAGAGTTGCTGGTTAGTGAAGCTGTAAGCAGCACGGAGAAAGTGAGACAGCAGACAGAGCTCAGACCAGCAAACAGGCAAAAAAACAGGTAGAAATGTAGAGCTTACATGTTTTACTTTTAATCTTTATCATCTTATATCTTAATGTGTTGCTATGTAAAAGATTGAACCTTTAAAATAACTTAAATCCATTAGTCTGCACAAGCTACTAGCAGTTAGCTAGCATGCACTAACACAGCTAGCTTAGCTTAGCTCGTTCTACCTAACACTACAGCAGCTGATATGCGATAATTTCAGCATTAACGTTGAGAACAATACATTTTGCAAAGTGAGGTCTGGATTTATTTTAACATTTACTTAATATTTTGTGTAATCAGTGCCAGAGTTAGCTTGGACATAGCTAATGCTAACGTACAATTAGTTATTGCAGACTAGCTGCAGTTGAATTCAATATCATTAGGTAATTTGTGTAAAATTAGGTAAATGTGTAACGTTGGTGTTAATTTGATATTTAGATCTTATTAGATCTTATTATTTACCTGTGATTATCCTACCTACAGTTTCACACATTTAACTTTCAGACGTATTTAGCATGTACTACAGTTAATAAAGAAATTAGTGCCAGCTTTTGTTGTCATTCAGTTTGTGGTAATTTTTATTTTGTTTAGTGAAAAGAAATTGGTATAATTACACTGTAATATGACTGCTTACACATTGTAAATGCAGCAAATAAGATATTAGGCCTATCTGAGATTACACATATTGCTCACTCCTACTTGCACTTTTAAAATCTGTATTTAATGTTTTATTTTATTTTACTTTTTTCATATTGCAGAACATGGAGAGTGAAAGCAGTGAGGATATTTCACCTGAGATTACAAGTGGTTCTGAATATGTCCCATCAGTCCATGACTCTGACAGTTCTGATTCAGGTACTAACAGTGTAGAGAGAAATAAGTTCCAGTCAACAGTAAAACATTCACCTTTGCCACAAGATGAACCATGCTGTTCTACTTTTATGGAAACTTCACCAGTCAAAGTTAAAAAATGCACAAAAAAACCAAAATGGCAAGAGAAAATGGGACAAGAAAAACTACTGTGTATATTGTGGAAAAGGACAAAGCAAACTAGCTAGACATCTAGAAAAAAAAACATGAAAAGGAAATTGAAGGAGCAAAAGTGCTCAGCAAACTGAAAGGATCCAAAGCACGTCGCGTATTGTTTGAACACCTACGTAACAAAGGAAATTATCACCATAATCTTGAAATTATGAAGGATGGAAAGGGAGAAATAGTCACGGTGAGACAGCCAACAAAAAACACTAGCAGTAAAGATTACTTACCTTGCCAGCATTGTTATGGATTTTTAAAAAGAAAGGAGCTGTGGAAGCATGATGCAGGGTGTTCAAAAAATGCACAAAAAGATGAAGAATCCAAGCTGTGGCGAATAAATGCATACCGTTTAATTCTGAAGTTTCAGAAGGATGTCAAGAGATTATAAGCAAGATGCATCAAGACGAGGTTGCTTTTCAGGTGCGGTCAGACTCGCTAATCTGTAAATATTGTGAAATGATGTATGAAATTCATGGACAGGACAAAGCACAACATGGCTACATAAGTCAAAAAATGAGGGAACTTGGACGATTCATGCTAGCTATAAAGAAGCTTAATCCTGACGTACAATGTCTAGCAGATGTTTGTGTGCCAACAAGGTTTAAGCTGGCTGTAGCAGCAGCAAAGGAAGCAAGTGGGTTTGATGCAGCTGAAAAAGCTTATAGTACTCCTTCACTTGCTTGCAGAATTAGATACACATTGAAGAGAGTTTGTGAAATTGTTGTTGGAAAAAGTCTGATGGAAGATGATGGTGAGACAGGACTAAAAGCGCAGAATTTTGTCAAACTGCTTGACAATGAGTGGAATACATTTGTCTCTTGGTGTGCCAGAACTAATCTTTAGCAAAAAAAAAAAATGGAACAACGCTGATGTTATCCCACTGACGGAAGATGTTGTAAAACTGCAAAAATACCTCAAAGCTTTAGAAGACAAATCTAAAAGACACATAAGAGCCCAGGTGCCGTGGCTTGAGAGGGTGAAGCTGCAAAGCTATTGGTTGAAACATATCAGAGGAAAAACACAGCTCCACTTAATGCCAATGTTTTCCAGAGTTTATCCAAGCTTGAACAAAATCTGAGTGAGAAGGTCACAAGGCTTGAAATAAAAGGAAAAAGAGGCCGCAAAGTGCCTGTACTCCTTACTGACAGAATGTGTTCATCCCTTGATTTGCTTGGAAAACTCTGATCAAGACTTTGTGTGCCATTGACAAACCCTTATGTTTGCAAGAATTGAGGCTGACACACATCCGAGGATCAGACTGTCTAAGGAAATTCGCAAATGCATGTGATATGCAATATATATATATATATATATATATTAGGGCCGGGACTTTAACGCGTTAATTCCGATTAATTAATTACAAAGGTTTTAACGCGTAAAAATTTTTTATCACAATTAATTACATTTTTTTTAAGTTTGTGTTACCCTAACGCCTCATTACGGCGCTCACTCTGCGTTGTGATTTATACAGGACCACGACAGACTGCATCTTCCTTTATTTTCTCGCTCTGCATAAAAGTTTCACAGAATCAACAGAAATTCAGTACAGCGGCAATTGCCCCACAGCTCCGCCTCGCTCAGCAGTGAGAAGGGAAAAGGGGGCTCACGTGGAGTAAAATGTAAACAGGACGTAATATGTATATTTCATATAATTAACAGCGCCATGTATGATTACCATATATACATATATATAAATCACATGTAAGTAAAAAAATACATATTTATATATATAATAAAACAAATAAAACTATACAGTATATATATATGACAGTGCATACCTGCATAAAAGTTTCACAGAATCAACAGAAATTCAGTACAGCGGCAATTGCCCCACAGCTCCGCCTGTTGGTTAAAACCAGTATTTCAGATCTGTATGCATTGTATATGCAAAATAAAATAAAATAAAATAATGTGTATGGGTGCTGTATACTAGTATTTACAGTGCAAAATTAGATTTTATGGAAAAATTACAATTATGTTTTGAGCACAAGGGAATAGTTAGTTCACGTGCAGTCTAATTTCCTGTTGTTAACCTAGCTTAGCTACTAGTCTGCAGCTTATATAAGATATATACAATATCATAAAATAACACATCATAGAGGTATATTTCTTATATGTATACTAAACTGTAGTTAAAACAGTTAAATATGTGGACATTAAATTTAAAAATGGAGATTAGTAAAAGAGCACATGTAGACTGACTACCTCGCTCAGGAGTGAGAAGGGAAAAGGGGAGGATTCCCTGCTGCACTCCCGCTTTACCCTAAAATTACCCAGTATGCAGCACCCACACTTTCAGAATAAGAGTCCTTCAGTTCTTCAAAATAAATGGATTTCTTTTAAATGCTGTATAATAATATATATTTATAAATCTATATACATATGACAAAAATTTAGTGAAACAATATTAATCCTGCTACATTTGGAGCCGGAACCTTTGTAACCTTTGTGTTCTAGCACGCCTGTAAATCTGATGCACAAGCCACATCCGCAAACAACAACAATGGACAATGAAGCTGCTTCTCTTGGTCCACTGAGGGACAACTTTAGCTTTAAAAAACATTCTGATGGGACTTTCGAAAAGACTACTGTTGTATGCAAGTTGTTTAAAAAGGAATTTGCTTATTACCGAAGCTACTCAAGCCTAAAATACCATCTCAATGCCAAACATGTTGCGGCAACCACAGCAGTCCCCACAGCTAATGTCAGCATCCCCAGCAGTGGTAAAAAAATTAACGCTCCAGCCAGCCCACATTGGACCAGATGACAAGATGTTAAACTATCACAAGAGTCACAGTATTGTATAGCTATTTGATTTATTTTTAATTTTTACAGTTCTGTACAAGAAATGGTGCTATCATGATTGTCTAGTGTGCTGCTTACATTTATTTATTTTTTATTTTTCAAATAAGTTAAACAGGGGTTCCTGAAATACTTGAAATCTGAATAAATATTATAGCATTTTGCCAAATCTACAAAAAGCATTTTGCCAAAACAATAAAAAAAAAAATCAAAAAGCAATAAAGATGTTTGTTGTTAAGCATATACTGTATGTCCATTCAAAATTTTAGTAGCAAAAGCATTTTTTAAATTGAAAATTTAAATTTAATTTGTTGATATTAGGTTTGCGATTAATTGCGATTAATTGCAGACCCTGAAATTAACTCGATTAAAAATTTTAATCGAGTCCCATCACTAATATATATATATATATATATATATATATATATATATATATATATATATATATATATATATATGTATATAGTCTATAAGAGGTTATTTACCATTACAAAAAGTGAAAGTCAAATAATGTTCCAAACCGAACAAAGTACCGCAAAAATACTTGAAAATTGCTCAATATAGCAACTGCTGAACTGGTTATAAGCAGGGTTCATGTTTAGTGGAGCACTTCTGACGTCACACTTCACACTCCAGCTCAGTAGGTGGCGGTAATGCACCTGATGTTGGTTTACCAGCCGCCACTAGTGCTCAAAGAAGAAGAAGAAGAGGTTTGTTTATGTGAGAGAGAAACAGAAGAGTGTAAAGTGTTGGAGCAGGACTCTGTGAGAAACCCAAATGTTGATAGAGGTGCTGAGCTGCTGGACTACTCGACAGAAGAGCACGTTTAGCTGAATGAGCTGTGAGACCGCGGCTGCTGCTTTTATATGGTTTTCGTCGTCGGCGCCAGAGTGTCGAGTAAGTCGATTTGCACGAGAAGACAGCTCATCAGGTCGTCGAGTCGTGGAGATAGTTGTAAACCCAAAGAGTGTCTCAGGACGAGGTTGTGAAATGTGAGAAGACAAAGAGAGAGTGTATTTGTTTGGAGAAGAAGAAGAAGAAACTCGTGATCACCGCCGACCATTTGGTTGTAGTCCACGTAATGGCGGTGGATGACTCGACCTCACACTTCACACTGCAGTCTTCACGAGGTGATTTGTACTTGGGACGAATATTGGTCAAGTCGTCAACGATATAACTCGTTAAAAGTTCATAAAAACGCCATGAAACAAGCCAAACCTTGTAATAAACTGAAAGTGAAAAACATTACCATTTATTGGAGAATATCTGA
>BRDA01030912.1:0-13226 GCA_036984385.1 Crenuchus spilurus | reverse complement strand
TAAAAGACTCTGTGAGAAAGTGAAATAGAGGTGCTGAGCTGCTGGACTACTCGACAGAAGAGCACGTTTAGCTGAATGAGCTGTGAGACCGCGGCTGCTGCTTTTATATGGACTTAGCTCTCCGCTAGCTTCTTAGCTAACTCCAGCAGTGAAGCGGGAGAAGCTGTGAGTCTGACCGGGACAGAGAGCTGTGACGGAGCCGTACAGCGCTGCGAGGCGGAGGACCGAGTCCACATCTGCTGTGTCACTTCTCTCTCCAACCACGTCAGGTGTGTTTTTCTGTCTCTCTTCTCCAGTCTGTGTACAGCTCCATCATTCAGGCAGCACTTCTTCTTTTGTCCTGCTGCTCAAACACACATTTGTTTTAGTACAACGAGCAGCGTTCAGCACCAAAACTACTTCACTGACTGTAAGTCTGATATTCTGATGACTTTTATTTACATACTAGACTTAAACTTAAAGATACAAAACTATTCATTACAGCAGGTACATTCAGTCAGATACATTAGTTGTGTTTCATTTAAAAACATTAAGATAATAACAATTTAAGCTTTATTCTTGGAGATAACTATTATAGCAACAATGCAGTGATCACTTATATTTGTTCTATAAAACATCCACATTAGGACGTCATGGTGATGTTAAACATTTCTGCTGGATTACATTCATAGATAATAGAAGTGATTTTCATAAATAATACAGCTGTATATTACACATATCAGTCAAATAACACATATACTGCAGTAAAAGCTCTGTTTTTAGCATGTGCATGATATGACACTAAAGTGACATCTTTTTCAGTTTTTTTAAAGTCATTATAAAATAGGTGTTATACACTGCTCACAAAAAGTGAGGGATATTTGGCTTTCATGTGAAATTTATAGAAAATGTAAAGGTTCACACTACAGTGATATTATATCATTACAGTAGGACATTTAAGTAGAAGCATACAGTGGTGATTTCCTCTGAAACTATTTACTGAAACAAAAGACAACAGTGGTGGATAAACCCCAACAATGTCAGTGTCTCAATAATGTGTCATGTGCCCTTGAGCACAAATTACAGCTGGACAACAATGTCTCATTCTGTGACGTATTGTCTGACAAGACATGACATCCCGCTCTTCTTGAAGGACGGCCCTCAGTTCATTTAGGTTCTGGGGTACAGAGTTATGAGCTTCTACACAGTGACTCAGCTGATTTCATAGGTTTTCTGTGAGATTCAGGTCTGGAGAAAGTGTAGGATACTGCATTCAAGGTACCCCAGTCTCCAGCAGCCATTCTCTAAAGATGTGACTTCGATGAGCTAGAGCATCGTCATCCATGAAGATAAAATGAGGCCCGTGTTGTTCATGCAGAGGCACAATGAATGGATTAATGGTGTTATTGGAGTAGTATGGGCTTGTCACTGTGCCATTCACACAGTGTAAGCAGTTCTGTATTGATTAGACAGACTAACACCACCACCACCAAAGGCCCATCTGGTGACAACAGTGGCTGATGCATAAAGCTCTCCTTCAGATCCTCAAAATACTTGGCAGCCATCGTTTATGCTCAACATGAATTTACTTGGTGAACAGCACTGAGGCCCACTGGCCCTTGCAAGACAATGCAGCCTGTGCCTGGTGGTGTTGTCAGGTACCCTTGCAGGACATCTGGCACACAGACCACACTGATGTAAATGGTTTTGAATGGTCTGACATGACACTTTGGTGCCTCTAACCTCCCATAAATGTCCAAAGAAAGAAATAACCTCTGATATTTTATAGTCTTAAACATCTGCTTATATCAAGTCAGTGACAAAACTGTGTGTGTTCTGTTATATTATAATTATATATTTTTTTCTTCTACAGGTCTTAACAACATCCTGTTGAAAGTTCTAGTGTCAGCTTTCACCTCAGGAGGTACTACAAAGACAAATACATCATCATGCTGAAATCCGTAAAGATAAAAGAAGAGAATATGTCATCCAGAAGAACTTCTGATAATCTTCATTCTTATACATCTCACAGACAAATGCAGGAAAACATTGAAAGACGCAAACATCAGTGCACAGAGTGTGGGAAGAGTTTTACTGTACAGAGTAGTCTCCTAAAACATCAGTATATTCACACAGGAGAGAAACCATATCGGTGTACAGAGTGTGGGAAAAGTTTTAATCGACAGAGTAATCTACAAGTACACCAGCGTATTCACACAGGAGTGAAACCATATCAGTGTTCAGAGTGTGGAAAGAGTTTTGCTCTACAGAGTAGTCTACAAGTACACCAGCGTAGTCACACAGGAGTGAAACCGTATTACTGTACAGAGTGTGGGAAGAGTTTTAAACAACAGATTGTTCTCCAACGACACCAGCGTATTCACACAGGAGAGAAACCTTATTACTGTACAGAGTGTGGGAAGAGATTTTCTGACCAGAGTAGTCTTCTAAAACACCAGCGTATTCACACAGGAGTGAAACCATATCAGTGTATAGAGTGTGGGAAGAGTTTTACTGTACAGAATAATCTCCAACGACACCAGCGTATTCACACAGGAGAGAAACCATATCACTGTTCAGAGTGTGGGAAGAGTTTTAATCAACAGAATATTCTCCAACGACACCAGCGTATTCACACAGGAGAGAAACCATATTACTGTACAGAGTGTGGGAAGAGTTTTATTGACCAGAGTAGTCTCCTAAAACACCAGCGTATTCACACGGGAGAGAAACCATATCAGTGTACAGCGTGTGGGAAGAGTTTTAATCAACAGAGTAATCTCAAACAACATCAGCGTATTCACACAGGAGAGAAACCATATTACTGTACAGAGTGTGGGAACAGTTTTACTGATAAGAGAGGTCTCCTAAAACACCAGCTTATTCACACAGGAGAGAAACTTTATCAGTGTACAGAGTATGGGACAAGTTTTGCTGTACAGAGTTAGTGCTGGGTGATATTTACAGAATTCTATTGCAGTATTTTTGGGTGAGCTATTGGGTGTGGAAATGTCAATATTGAGTTTGAGAAAGGGGTTTTCCATTCTAGCTCTCATTGAAGGCGGTCACATTTCCCTCCTTCTCTGTCTCCTTATCTTCCCTGCTTGGCTTCTCTTGTGTTGTGTAGTCTGCAGCATACTTTGAGACTATCTTGGCTCTGCTCTGCAAAATAAGAAAATATGGATTTGATTAATTGGTCTCTCAATGTATTTGACACCATCTCAATGAGAAGTGGGGGTTTGGGGGAACCTGTCTGTCCTGATGGAACATTGGCAGCTGGATATGCGATGGACGCGTGGGAGAAGTGGTATATTGTGTGCCTAGAGACTCTTTCCCTTGAGGACGTATACCTATTAGGAACTATGATTATGGGTATTTTGCTGATTGGATTAGGCATTACCCTGGTATATCAGGAAATTAAAAGAGTTGGGTCAGCTTTTTAAGGTCCGCAAAAGCTGCCCACTATGATTAGTTTGGATAACTTGGAGACCAAAATGACTAGAAATGATCAGAACCAATTAATGATGATTGTGACTTTAAGGGTTCTTTGATAATCTAAGAAAACCTCACAGATATCTTCAGGAACATTTTGTTTTTAGAGTGTAGTCACACACTGTGAGGGTCAGTGCTGTTTTTTTGCAGCCCAGGTTAAACTACATATTTTCTTTATATGTTTTCATTGTTTATTGTGGCACTTTTTGAAACTTTGTTCATTATTTTGGCCGCTAGCTCAGACTGATGGCATTTGATCTTTTTCTATGAATATTTTCCCTTTCAATAACAAGTTTTTACTAGAAGTCACATGCTGGTCTATTTCCTCTAAACCTTAAACGGAGCTTCAAGTCAACAAAAAGCTCAGATATTGTGAAAAAGTTGAATTCACAGATGGAAACTGATATATTTTATATTTGTTATTATAAAATGACAGCTTTCATGCTGTTTTTGTTTTAATGTTGATCAGTAACTCATAAATTGGCTGTTTGGACGGGATAAAAGTGGACCAACACCAGCAGCTCAAACCATCACAGACTGCAAAAACTGCACACTGGACTTCAGACAGCCCGGATTGCGTGTCTCTCAGACTCTAGGAGCTGATTTATAGTTATAGATGTGAGAGAGACACAGTATTTAGACTGAATAGAAATGTGAGATTATGGATTTTCATGATCTATAAGTTACACAGATCAACATTAAAACAAAACAAGGCTTGAATTATGTCACTTTACATGTCCGTCCATCCATACATTATCACACACTGTGCCAGTCCATCGCTGGGTGAACACACACGCATACATGCACAATTTAGAGTACCCAATACACCTGACCTCCATGTTTTTGGACTGTGGGAGGAAACCGGAGACCCCTGAGGAAACCCACGCAGACACGGGGAGAACATGGAAACTCCGCTCAGATGGGCACTCAAACCCAAGACCTCAGCGCTGAGAGGCGAACGTGCTAACCACCAAGCCACCGTGCCGCCCCACTTTACATGTGTTGAACATAAAATGACATTTTAACTTTTAGAATTAAATTCTAGGACACAAAATCTGCTTATTATCCACTGTATTTTAATTTTAGATGTATGATGTTTTAATTTAGAAAGAGGGGTTGTTTAGTTATCCAGGCTATTGATCCCCACTTGGGCAGCCATGGCCTAGTGGTAAGGATCTGGTCTTGTGACCAGAAGTTAGCTGGTTCGATCCCCAGACAGGACATGACTGAAGTGCCCTTGAGCAAGGCACTTAGTCCCCTAACTGCTCCTCGGGTGCCGGTGGATAAGGGCTGCCCACCGCTTCGGGCACAAATTCTCACGGCCTAGTGTGTTCACTTGTGTGTGTTTCACTGCACGAATGGGTTAAATGCGGAGGTCAAATTCCGTTGTGTGAAAAATCACATTGGCTAAATTGGTTAATCTAAATTTTTGATTTAATTCAGTGAGGAATGTTTCCTTTTAATCAGTACAGCTTAAACAGTTTGTTTTATTACTTCACTAGGGGGACTGTTAGAGACTGTTATATTAATTTCTCTAACAACCTTATCTTCTTTTGTATCCGGTTGGGCTCCAGCTGGACTGATAATGTTTTTCATACTCTGGGGACTTCTGGTTTCTTTTGGGGACAATATGGTTGATCTGTGAAGACAGTAAAGCTAACTTTCTCCTCAGAGATGTGCACGAGTCTGCTTTATTCTCAGTCATTTCTTTAGTTTCTGTTTTCACCACCAAACATACTGGACTGTTCACACAATGTAGCCCACTGTACCAGTTAATGGACACAGTCAGACTTACTGTGAGCTTTTTTTTGCAATTTATATTTTATTTGCACATATAGTCAGGTTCACAGGTAGACCTTTTCTTTGAGGTACAGTCTCATTGTATACATGTAAAACAGAGAAAAAAAAATGAATAAAATTAAAAGTATTGGTTTAAGACATTTCTTCAAGATATGAAAAAAACAAAGTTGCAATATCTGCCAGAATACATGTGTTCTCTGATATAAGCTATATGTCAGTTGTTCCAAAGGAAGTATTGTTGTAATTTGAGTTAACCAGAAATTAACAGATGGACCATGAGGAGTTGACCATAAAAGTAAAATGCATTTCTTTGCTAAGGACAGATAGGATAAAAAAAATAAATGTCTCATGCTATAGTTGGCAAATTTTGTACCAAAATTCAGGCAGGAAAAGGGCAGGAGTAATAATAATAATAATGCATTTTATTTAAATAGCGCTATTTCAGCGACACTTTACAACAGGTACAAATACAGCATAAAGGTAAAAATACAGCATTAATTAAAATCAAAAACATGTAAAACAAAATAATGCAATTTCTAGAATGCCATGAAAGAAGAGAATGTTAAAATGTGGCACTACTGTAGGCAATAAAAAACTAATTACAAGTTAAAAGCTATTTTAAACAGATGAGTTTTGAGGAGTGACTTGAAAGTTGGCAGATAAGGACAGCCATGTATTTGTTTTGGGAGAGAGTTCCGAAGTGATGGAGCAGCAACAGAAAAAGCTCTTATCACCCCAGCTGCAATGCTTGGTCCTAGTGCTAATGGACAGAAGGTTTGCATCAAAGGAGCAAAGGCTATGGGATGGAGTGTAATGATGAAGCAGATTGGTGAGGTAAGACGTGGCCTGATTACGGAGGTTCTTGTAAGTAAAATATTTTTGCACTGAATGCGTTGAGGACCAGGGAGCCAGTGAAGTTCTTGCAGGACAGGTGTAATGTAATCACGAGAGTGAGTGTGAGTTAGTAGACGTGCAGCTGAGTTCTGAATATACTGAAGTTTTTTTTTGGATTTTGTTAGATGTACCATAAAGGATGCTATTGAAGTAGTTGATTCTGGATGTAATGAAAGCATGGATATGAGTTTCGGCAGTAGTAAAGGACAGTGAAGGACTGAGACATGCAATATTTGTTTGATGGAAAAAAGCAGTTTTAGTGATTTACATGCTTTTCAAAAGAAAGATTGTCAAAAAGTACACCAAGGTTTCGGATGTTTGATGGTGGAAGCAAAGTATGATTATCAATGTTAAGCTGAAATGTTTTAGCAGTTGTAGTTAATGACCTATTATAATCATGTCAGATTTTTTGCCATTTAATTTGAGGAAGTGTGCTTTCATCTATGATTTTATTTCAGTGAGACAGTTCATCAGACTGAAGTGAAGTGCTGTGGTATGTCAGGGTGACCTTACGAGACATGGAACAAGATGCACGCAGGTAAAAGATATTGATTTAATAAAGAAAAAGAACTATGTATTTACAAGAAAAGGCTCAATAAACACAAGGTGGACCAGAATGATAAAAATTAAAAGAGAAGCATCAACACAAACAAAGAGAGGCTCAGAAAAAGAAAAAGATAAATAAATCAAAGAAAGGAAAATAAAGGCTCCAAACAATAAAGTAAATGCTAAGGCTCTGAATAGATCAGCTCTGATGGCTCTAAGGCCAAAGGTAGCTGAGATTGAGAAAAAAGGATGACCTGGGAAACAGAAGGAGCATGCAAAGCATAACAATGTCGAGCGAGGATTGAAGGGCTGAGGGTTTCTTAAATGAAGTATATGATTGGGGAGCAAAGTGGAATCAGGTGAGAGTCACTGGGAGAGCAGTGCATGATGTAATGAGGAGGCGGGGCAAGCGTGTGTGAGACCGGAGTGTTGTATGAGAGAGAGAGAGAGAGAGATAGGCTGGAGTGAGGGAATGAGGGCTGGACCACTGGGAAGGTGTGAATCCTGACAGGTGAGTAATTTGGGGTAGATATAAAGCTGGACGTCATCAGCCTAGCAGTGAAAAGGGAGAGGGAGCAAGTATAGGATAAACAGAAGGGGACCAAGCACTGAATGTTGGGGAACACCATAAGCAATGGCAGAACTACAATTGTTAACATTAACAAATTGTTTCCTGTCTTCAAGGTATGATCTTAGCCAGGAAAGGGCAGTACTGGTGATGTTTATGGAGGATTCAAGACGAGAAAGCAGAATGGAGTGGTTAATGGTATCAAAAGCTGCAGTAAGGTCTAGGAGGATGAGAATACTAAGTTGTCCTGAATCAGCTGAAAGCAGGAGGTCATTTGTGACTTTGAGAAGAGCTGTCTCAGTGCTATGCTGGGGAAGGAAACCAGACAAATGTTTCAAACATTATTAGAAGTGAGGTGGTTTTTGAGCTGAGAGGCAACAACTTGTTCCAGTAGTTTTGACATGAATGGGAGATTTGAAATAGGATGTAAATTGCTCATTATATCAGAGTCAAGTCTAGGTTTTTTTAGTATGGAGGTAACAGCTGCCATTTTGAGTTAAAGTGGGACTGAACCAGATTTAAGGGGGGAGTTTCTCTAAGAAATGACTGGAAAACAATCCTTAACAACTCTTGATGAAATATTTAAAGGCTAATCGACCTTAATCGACTAATCAAAAGAGTAAAGGCTAGTCGGATCTTCAGCATTTTCTCAAGTTCTTGATGTATCCCTTTCCAAAAGAATTGTATCTTGTCACATGACCAAAAACAATGTATGTACCTTTTTCCAGCTTACATATAAAACAGAGACCAGAAAAGTCTGGGAAAATCTTTTGAAGACTGACTGGTGTAAGATAAATTCTATTAATACATTTAAAGTTAGTTTCATAGGTAGATATTGAGCACAGTTTAGAGTATAAGTTATACCATATAATTTTCCAATTGTCATCATTAATATCTATTTCAAGGTCCCTTTCCCAAAATGTCTTCATATGAGGTAGTGATGAGACACAATTATCAGACATTAAGTTATATATCCGTGAAATCAACCCCTTTGAACTGCTGTGATTGACCAGGAGCTCCTCAATTTCAGTCAATTCTGATCTCAACTGATCCCTGTCCTGTATGGATTTAATAAAATGCAGAATTTGTAGATATCTGAAAAACTCAGATTTTAAAAGACCAAATTGATTTTGTATTTGTGGGAAAGACTTTAAGATGTCATTTGAGAATAAGTGAGAGATTTGTGAAATTCCTGCAGATCTCCATCTAGAGAGTCCTATGTTTAACAATTGATGAGGAAGGTCAGGATTACCAATGATTTGAGATTGCATAGATATGGAGGAATTTTTTTATGGAGGAATGCTAAAATAGTATTAATTATTATGAAATTCTCAGTGAGACACCTCAATTTATGAAAACTGTATAAATGGAAGTGACTTCATTGGTAGGGGTGACCAGATAGACTCAATATTTAACCATAGAGATTCACTCCTATCACTACACCACGTGAACATGTTTTTAATCTGGGCGGACCAGTAGTATATCTGAAAATTGGGCAGCCCAGCTCCTCCTTTATCTCTGGATTTCAATAGCATTTCAAATTTAATTCTGGGTCTTTTTTAGATCCAAATAAATTTAGAAAACATCTTATTGAGATTTAGAAAAAAGCAGTAGCGTAGTAGTAGAGAAAAGTAGCAGGGTGACTAAAATAGGTATAGAAATCATGGAAGAATGTTCATTTTCAAAATGTTTATTTGGCTAAAAAATTTTATTGGGAGAGAACACCAATTATGTAGCTCCATTTTAACTTTACTGAGAAGGGGAATATAATTTTTGTTATAAAGATATTCAAGTATTGGGCTGACATATATGCCGAAATATTTGAAACCATTATGTACTATTGGAAAGGGAAAACAAAAGTTATTTGTGTTAGTATTTAACAGCATTGCCAAAGATTTGGAGATATTTATCTTGTATCCAGAGACACGACCATACTGTGTGAGGCATTCTAGCAGAGCAGGAATTGATTGGGCTGTCTTGGACATATAAATAAGAACATCATCAGCATAAAGGGAGATTTTGTGCTCCTCTTTGCCTACCATTACTCCTGAAAGGACTTCGCACATCCTAATAATTCTGGGGTAAGGGTTCTACCAAAGGGGATAGCAGAGTTGAAAGGGGGCATCCTTGTCTTGTTCCTTTCTCAATTTTAAAGGACTTTGACAAAACACCATTAGTAGTTACAGCTGCTTTTGGGTCTGTATATAGGTGCTTGACCAGTTTGATAAAATTGTCCCCTAAATTATATTTTGTGATTACAGAAAATAGAAATGACCAGTCTACTTTGTCAAATCATTTTTCAGCATCTAGTGAAACTATAAGTGAAGGGCTTTCATATTTTTGTACATGGTCAATTATATTTAGCAATCTGCATGTTAACAAATCCATATCTCTTTGTAACAAACCCACACTGATCAGGGTTGATAAGTTTTGGCAAGATAACTTCTAGTCTTCTGGTTTAAGCATTAAGCAGACTTATCGGTCAATAAGAGGAACAGTCTTGTGGGCCCTTATCTTTTTTTTATGTATTAAGCATATTGTTGCTAAATTCCAAGTTTCTGGAACAGAGCCTTGATCTAGCAGATGCTGGAGAGCAGGAAGTAAAATTGGATGGAGTTCTGTCCAAAATGTTTTATAGAATTCAATTGTGAAAGGCGCTATACAAGTCCTCCCTATAAAACATCTCACTTGATTGACATACAGGGAGACTGGTCGAGCACTAGGACCCAGCGGAATACCAACCCGCTCAATCTGAAAATCCTGTTTCACTTTAGACCACCATCAAGCTCATTTGATTTGCTCTGCCGTTTCTTGCTAACCTGTGATTGGCCGTCTCCGCTATCGCTTCATAAAACAGCATCTGTACTTGTAAACCAGCATTTTTCAAGTTGGCCAGCAGTCCGTGTTCATCTGTCACTGTAAGTTCTTAACATGTGTGTTTGTTCTGCCTGTGTAAGAAACCTAAAACTGAGCATTTCCATACAGAGTGGAGAACTTTTTTACTGTCATATTTGAAGTGTGTTTGCCTTGACTGCATTATTCAGCGTCAGCCTTTTCACACATGAAGATCATTAAGTCCAAGTATCCACTATGACTGATGATCATTTGGAGGTTTGCTTGAGGCTGTCTATCAGCAACTTCTGTCCAGACTCTGCATCCCTGACTGATTTCATTCAGTGCAAGTCATCAGAGTAAAGTAGGCTAATGACAAAACATGTACACAGTTGTATTGTGTAATATGGGTTCATGTAGTTATTCAAGGTGCATCATCATATATTGTACACATACATTGTCAGTATATTTATAAATAAATATATGTCCTGCATTTTTATATTAGGTAGATCATTTTGACTTAGTCATTAGATAAGTAGCTGAAAAAGTGTGTGCACCCCTGCATGGCCCATACAGGTGGCCAGTGATTAAGATGAATCTGCCCTCACTGTCCTCTATTTGATGTTCAAAATTAAATGTTTTTATGAATTAGGATAGCTGTCCCTCTTCTCTTAGGACTCTCTGTCTCCTGGAGAAATGCTATCATTGCTTTGTTTATTTTAGATGTAAGGATTTTTTCCCTTTTAATCACGTGTCTCAAACCTTTTACATTCCATGTAATTAATTTAAGACAATTATTCATGTATATATGAGCATTTCATAATTATTACTAACATGTACCAAATGTAACGTATGTGTGACATTGAGAACCAGGCAAGCTTTTGAGTTTAAAACGTAGGAACTGTAACTAACTTCTCTCCCACCCCAGCCCTTTTTTTTATAACAGTGAGGCACCCAAGTATCTGACCGGTCACACTCCCCTGTCCGCATGAACTCAAATGTTACTCAAACAAAAAAGAAAACAGAAAAAATCTGAAAAATTATCTATAGAGTATGAGGGGAAAAAAAAACTTTAAATAAAAGTTTTAAGTCTGGCTAAATACAGCTCAGCTCGCTCCAGAAAAAAAAAAACTTTCAAATAGTGAAGTGTCCAAAACTTAACATGAGCTCAGACCGACAGTCTTTTCAGTAACGGTGCATGGGTTAGATTAATCAAAATTATATCGCACATGATCAAATGTAAGGTTTAGTTTGAAATCAAAAGAGAATGAGAGACAATAAAAAAGGTAAACCGCATCTGTACCATTACTTATCTCACTGAGTAAACCCATCAGCTGCATATTACCAAACCTGAATCAGTCTGTCGTTTTTTTCATCTGGACAGCTTGATGAGTGTCATTCAGAAAGTCTCAAACAAATCTCCAATATTAAGATGAGTGTTTTCCGATGGCTCGTTATGACTCCTTGATCGAGTCCAGGAATGTCTATGCTGCGGCTGGTGAAAGGAACACCAGCATTTAGTTTTTGTATTTGCAGCGTAGCTTTGCAGGGTAGATGTATCCTCGGAACATGTTGAGATCTGCCAGGACCTTCCTCACTGCGCTGAACTCCTTTCTCTTCCTGAGCAGCTCAGATAAGAGATCTTGGAAGAAACGTAAGTGATTGTCTTCATGAAATACATCTTGCTGCTTTTGTGCCATTTGGAGGATCGGCTCTCTGTCGGTGTAGTGGAGAAATTGCACAAGCACGCTCCGAGGAGGAGGCCCCGCAGCCGGAGTGGGTGCGAGGGAACGGTGTGCCCATTCTATTTCAATTGACATGTTGGTGGACAAGTTTAGCCACTTCGGTAGATTCATTTTCAAGAACTTGGCGAGAGACAGTGATCCCTTGGCTTTCTCAGGTAAGCCCATGATTCTGATGTTCTTCCGACGTCCTCTATTTTCCAGATCATCAAGCGTAGCTTGTAGCTGTGTGATGTGGTTTTTCATCACAGAGAGTTGCTCCTCGTGAGAGCGGGAAGCATCTTCAGTCGCCGAAACTCTCATCTCAGCTTCTGTTAGCCGAACCTCGTTCGCTGTTACTCTCTCTGATAACCCGTCAAATGATGCTTGCACAAATGAGAGAGGTAGTAATAGTGTCTAGATGGCTGTCCATAGCACTAAGGCGGTTTGAGATTCTACTCAGGCCGGAACCCACCTTCCAAATTTCAGTGAGCAAATTGCTATCAGCTGTAGGTTGCAGTGCGGCCTCCTTGTGGTTGATGTTCTTTTTTTTGTAGTGCTTTTTAGAGGTCTAGATGACGTGAAAACTGGAAAGTCCCGCACTTTAGGTGTGTCTGACATTATATCTTAAAATTTATTGGAGAATAACTTTAATAAAAGGATTGCAGCAGGGATTAGATGAAGAAATGAAATTCAACTGGAGTAGAGCTTGTGTTCAGGCAGCCATTTCCCACAGGGGCATGTGACACCACTTACTGTGAGCTTTAAACAATAACTTGTGTAGCTGAATGCTGTGTTGGCCATCTTAGAGCAGGAAGTCCTAAAATACTCATCTAGCAACACTGTTGCAACCACATATATACACCTTAACAACCACACAGGTGATTACAGCAACTATGACCATGGGGCGTGGGGCATGGGGGACCACGCCCCTTTTTGCACAGACACCCAGACTACGCCACCCCAATTCATAGGGTAGGGAATCCCAACAACAAAAAATTATAAAAATAGCACTACTAAACATAACACTACTAAAAACAACAGTCAAATCAAATTTATTTATAAAGCGCTTTTTACAATGAGGTCACAAAGCAGCTTTTCATGGTTAGCAAATAACAAACACCAAATCATTAATCCCTAATCTCTGGTGAGCAAGCCAATGGCAACAGTGGCAAGGAAAAACCCCCTCAGAGCTGGAGGAAGAAACCTTGGGAGGAACCAGACTGACATGGGGGACCCATCCTCCTCTGGTCTACTAATTATAAGTTTGTGATAAGTCACAATCATATGATGTTGTTATAATGCTCAGGTGAACTGATATGGTGACAGTAGTGGGACAGGAATGATGATGATAATGGTAATAATGATAACAGCCAGCAAAGTCCATATAAACT
>BRDA01030911.1:1034-12812 GCA_036984385.1 Crenuchus spilurus | reverse complement strand
CTTTAATTTGGGGCACAGACATAGTGTCAATATAGTTGAACCTAGGTGACGCCTCAAGGCAGCTCGCAGATGGTTGGTTAAGCCAGTTTATCTGTAAGAGCACATGCTTCCTGTGATATGATTTACTGCTGAAAATAACAACGTTCAGACACTTTGAGAGATTTTGTCAGAGAAGTATTTTTTTTTTCAAGCTACACAGCACTGAAGGGGCATTATGTAAGGTTGTCTTACAACTTCTTCAACATTTTTAATTTCTTAGAATATTGCTTCCTTACAGGCATCTCGCCCCTTCCCACATGTGCTCATGTAAATATGATTTTTACATCAAACTAAAATGATTGTATTTCTGTTTTTACTTGGACTTTTAAAAGCAAACAAAATTTGTGTGTGTGTGTGTGTGTGTGTGTGTGTGTGTGTGTGTGTGTGTGTGTGTGTGTGTGTGTGTGTGTGTGTGTGTGTGTGTGTGTGTGTGTGGCATGCTCCTGTGATTTTGGCATAGATACTCTCGCAGCAGGCTTGTGGCACACAACGGCAGATGTCTTGAAGTCCATCTCTGTTTCAAATGCTTGCATTGATTTCCGCTTTGTTTCCCTCCTTTTCTCTCTCCCCCCTTTTCTCGGGCCTTCTCTGATTTCTTTCTTTGTTCATAGTGAGAGGAGGGGGCTGTCATGAATAAGTCAGTGGCTTTTGGTTTGCAGCACTAAACAGTTTCGCTATGAAGGACTCGTTGTGAATTATTAATATCTCAATTTGGGGATTTTGGAATATCCGAGAGGAATGGCTCCAGTCATCAGGAGAAATGCACTAATCAGAGAAGCAAGTATACTCCAGAGAGCCATGTTTTTGTTCCCTGTGTCTTTGATGACATTCTGAAATAATACATGGGTTACCCTCAGGACAGTGTGCTGCTCTCTGCTCTATCACAGATCAGTGGATTAGATGTATATTTTAGCGCCCGGTTTAAGATTCTGGGTGTGTAATCCGCAGACGTCTGAAGTTATTCATGTTGTGCTGTTATATAAAAATGTAATTACATAATCAAGTGATTTGTTAAATAGGATTACAGTTATACTTGCATTATGTATTTACTCACATGACTGGTTTAACACATCCCAACATAAAAACTCCGATCACTGCTGACCAGTTAAAAGTGCTGACTTGACACTCTGGTAGTTTGTGTTTGATTAAAACAGATATATGATGTAAAAATCATATTTACACGACCGTAAAAGTACTGAAGTTGGAAGGGGCAAGATGCCAGCGAGTAAGCAATGTTATAATCAATGAAAAGTGTTGAAAAGAGGATGGAGAATTGGGAAAAATGTTATAGTTGCAGCCCTTTACTGATATTTGTATATCACATATAGAACTGAGAACTGTTTCTGATCTGCTGAAAGGCGCCCTCTTGTGGCACAAATCAGAGTTGCAAGATGAACCTATGTAATGTCCCTTTAGTGCTGTGCAGCCAGAAAAAAAATATTTCTGGGACTAAAAATCTAGAAGTGCTTAAATGTTGTTGTGTTCAGCAGTAAATTGTAGGCATGTGTTTTTATATTACACACCATAAAACACATTTTCTTCTCATTTGAACAACTTCAAAGGTTTACCTCTTTTACTCCACTTTTACATATTAGTTTATAAATAGTTCATAATAATTACATTGCAATAACTCAGTATTAATAAGTGAATAATGAGCCTGGCAGTGAAGGGGTTAATGTGCATGCGGGTGTTTGCTCGCTGTGGTTTATGAGGCTGACTCTCTGACGGTCCTGATGGAAATCCCTTTGTCATGCTTTGTTTTCCTGACAGCTGTCAGTACTGAATCCATGTGGGGGTTCAGAGCCCATTCAGCTCCGTCCTCATCCTCCCAGTCCTCCAGACCCTGCAGGCCAGCACCAACAGATGTCCTCTGCCTCCCCTCTTCTCGCTATACTTATGTCACCCATTGAATCAGGGGTTCAAAGACTTTTTTCAGTGCCACAGATTGGCTAAAGATATTTAAAACAGAGTTAAACAGAGTTTTGTTTTTTAAGAGTTTGGTGTGAATATGAGAGTAAGTCAACTATTCCATTTCCAAACCATTAAAATACAGCCACTTATAACTGTTTATTGGTTTTGTGTATTGTTTAATAAAATAATTAAAACAGTACATATTACACTTGGATAGAACTTGGATATATGCCACATTTTATGGCACAAAGGTTCATTACATTACAGGATATTGTAATACTCTAAACAAGGCAATGTGTTGTCATTTTTAAATCAAATTTTAGGAAATGTGTCAATGTTGCACTCTTATTCTGCTTCCTTATGTTAGAGAGATAGAGTCTAATGGCTGAAGACTAATAACACTGCCATGTAGCAGCTGAGGGGTTTAAATAAGACAAAATGACCCACTGCCATGAATCTTTATATGTAAACTATTAAAATGATATATAGTATTATGATACTATGGTGTATTGATATTTCCTTGCATTTCTAATACATACATTATGAACATATGAAAATATTTCCCATTTTTATTAAAGTTACTGATGACGATGAATCCAGGTTTGGTTCCTGATGGATTTGTTTAATTCCACCAGCAGCCCACCAAGTGAAATGCAGGATGTTGGCCCTTTAAATATGCTAACAGTATGCTGATGTGATATTCTGCCTGTGGACGAATCAAACTGCACATGCTAATGTAACAGCCGGGCAGAGATGTGTCCATTAGCATACGAGTTTTACTCACTAACATGACCTCATATATGTGTTTTAAACAGTGCTGTGAATGCTCGGCTGAACTGAATTTCATTTTGATGAGGAGCCTGAATTGGAACATCAGAGATGTCAACAGTAACTGTTATTATAATCCAGTAAACATGCCATAGAATCTACTTAATACTGATCATGCTTATGGGTGTAAGAGACTGTAGATATACATGATCATCACAATATTATGGTTTGTGATACTGTATCGATTCTCGAAAGCACTTCAGTTTTAAATGATAGTTTGCATGTAAAGATTTATGGGAGACAAATACTAAATGCTGTGTTGTGTTTAAACTCTTGGAATAATTTCACTATTTTTTCATATGTACATATTCTGCATGTACTGTTCAAATGTCAATGTTCTCAAAATCCTTACGGTTATTTAACCCCTTAAAACTTTTATTTATACTCATCTGTAACTTAAGAACAGCCCCACCAGTTTACACTGAACTCCCCATAATGAGTAATAAGCCTTAAGCCTGGAATTTTAAAGGTATGAACACCGTGACTGCTGATCGCCAACAACCCCGCCAGTGGACCCTATTATATACTATCGATGTGGACCTGGCCGATGTAGATCGTAGACAGCATGGAGGCCCAGACCCAGCAGTGGAAGATTAGACTCAGTGAAAGTGGAATATGCTTGAATACTGCTAAAACAGAGTACATGGAATTTAGAACGTAAACCGATAGTACGATCATCATCAGCGGATCAACCCTTCAGAAGACAACACAGTTCTAATACGTCGGCTCTGTCCTGTGCAGTTACTGCGACGCTTTGCCAGATGCCCACATATGAGTTAGTGCAGCCTGGGCCAAGATGCCTGTGCTCCTCATCTATAAAAGCATCATATCCATCATAACCATGCTGTTGCCCTGTACAGTTGCGAATGCTGGCCTGCAATCACAAAGCGCAAACAGGTGCTGTGCAGAATGGAGATGCGAATGCTCTGATGGAGCCTTGGTCTGACTCTACATGACCATCAGGAATGAAGACATTTGACGGCGCATGGGGGTGGCCCCAATCATGGACAAGATGCGTGAGGCCCGCCTTCAATGGTATGGACACGTTGTCCACAGCGACAAGTACTCGGTGGCCCAGACTGCTCTGTGCTTCAGCCTGTGAGGGAAAAGGCCCCTGAAATCGACCGGATCAAAGAAGATATGAAGTACGAGAACATGGCCACCGAGGATGCCCTTGACCGCGCCAAATGGAGGCAGGCATGCACACACGCGGACCCTGCACCTGTGCGTGACTAAGGTGAGGAAGAAGAAGAAGAACACCACTCTTATAAAAGTCTATTTTATGCTGACAAATGTTTTCCAAAGTGGTATTAAAAATCACAAAGAAAAAGTGCACAATTATTGACCAAAGTGCTTGCACATTGCACAACAGTTTGACCTCTGCATTTAACACATCCATGAAATGAAACACACATACACATGCCTGGTGGGCGTACTCTTTCCATGGCATCCGGGGAGCAGTTGGGGGCTATGTGCTTTGCTCATGGGCACTTTAGTCATGTCCTGGTATTGTTCCTGAGTTTGTTTGCAGTCTTGTGTTTGTTAAGTCTGGTGACATTTCTTGTATTGGTTTTTGATCAGTTATGTAACGACTTTCACTAATATGAGCATACAGTGTCAACTACAGCTGGAATCTCAGGTTAGGCTTTTGCAATATTCTGTAATAGAACTGGCCTTCCTCAATACAGAATTGTAACCGCAGTATCACAACATGTAGTCTATCACCAAGTTCTTGCCAATACGCAGCCCTAATCATGGTAATACTACACATGGAATCAAAGTCAGAGTTCTAATATTGTGAGATGCCTTCTATGTACCCTTCCCCAACACAACCAGCACTTTCTCTCCCACTCACCACCCCTGTGTATCTGAGATTTGCTTTCACTATATGCTTTCTTTTGGGTGGAAATCATGTCCTGACAGCAAATAACATGCTGTAATTAAAAACCACACACCTACAAACTACCGATGGCAATGCACATTCCATTCACAGTGCTGTGAGAGTACTATGGCAGGCCCTACAGACCGCTGAGAGTCTACTTGGCAGTCAGTAAAGACAATTCAGAACAAATGCTGCTGCTTGTTGGAGTCTTATTGTTGTGCTGCGGTGCCAGTTCTCTATGCTACACTGTGTAAGGGCTCTCCTGAGTGCATCTCTGCACCATTTTGAAATGTCAGTTCTCTGCACTCGCTCTCCAAGTCCTTCACATCAAGCAAGGTGCATTTTTCTGCATTTTCACTCTATGCTGTTTTTTTTTTTTTAATGAATGGTTTGGCACATACCCCAGCTGTAGTCAGTGATTTCAGATGTTTGTAATCCAAATTTAGTTTAATTTGTTTAAAACAGCAGCTGCAAGGCTAACATTGTCATCAAACACTACAATTCAATAGTCACCCAAATAGCCCAATTAGAATTATCTTAAACTGCTAGAGATGCAGTAAAATGAAAATGTTTGGCCAAGCAAAATTAAACATTTGGCCAAATACTGAACATGGTCTTTCGATTCTATAAATTATTATAAAATTAGTATCTTAACTGTTTCCCAAAATACGTCTTGTAGTGAATCAGGACTCAATGTCTGTATGTTAATAAGCTGGTTTGACATCATTAGGTTTAATAAGATTAGTTTAATTGATGATTCTGTTATATTTGTATATAAAATAAAGACAATAATATATGAATATGTATGAAGATGCATGTATGTTACATTATTACTAATATTGAATAAAATGATGAAAATGTCTAAAATGAATGATGTAAGTCACATGGATGTTTTGTGTGTTTAATGTGAGTGTCATTGGCTACAGACACTGAAACATTTCACATTTCTTCTGCTAATTGTGAGACGATCCCTAACACTGCAGCACGGAGCACAAACACAAAGCTAAGCGGCTGTATTCTGGCTTCCTCATAATCAGTCAATCAATCAAATTTATTTATGAAGCGCTTTTTACAACTGATGTCACAAAGCAGCTTTACAGGGTTAATAATAACAGACATCAAATCATAACAAATGTAGTTTAGTAAAGGTTGTGCTTGTAGTTTGTTGTCTTCTTCCATTTCAGCACCAAACTGTAACTGCGCTGGTGAATCTGTGTTTTGTTGGTGAGGAAAAGCACAATTCTGAATGTTAAACCAACATTAAACTAACATTACTGCAGTAAAGCTTCACACTGTGGTGGTGAACTAGAAAAAGGAAATGGTGTCATTAAAAATGCCACTGTTCGGTATAAATTATTTTTGGTATAAAAATGTTTTCCCTTATTTAGCCAAAAACTGAAAGTGTTTGTTTTTGCAATTTTTGGCTGAATAAGTTCATTTGCAGAATATTTGGTGCATCTCAACAAACCACATTCAGGTCTTAAATAAGATTTGTGCAGGCTTGATGAGGTCTAGCACACATCACTTACTGTGAGCTATGAAAACATAACTCAGTGTGTCGCTAAAAGCTGCTGCAGCCAGTTTAGACACTGGATGTATATAGACCACCTCAAGAATATTATCTAGAATCACTTTTCTTGACTATGCCCATATTTATCAAACCTTAATGACTGATATAAATACAGATGATTCTGCTGCCTGTAGCTGTGAGGTTTTGTTCATTTTTATAGTTCAGTGTTAAACCTTTTTTAAGATCTGGACGTGGTTTGAGAGTTTGTGTGATGTATTATTCCAAAAACAGTTTGGGCTATTTATGTGAACAGCATGTGACCAGTAGGCTGTTTAGGTAACTACTGAGTTCCTGTGTCAGCAGTGTAAATGAGCCTTTTACCTTCAGCACTAAACTAAGCAAAATCTCCATGTTTTGGCTGATCTGCTCCATCTAGAGTCAAATTGTGTAAACTCAATTTTTAGATCTACATTTTTTACAGAATGATTGTCTATCTTGCTTGCTCCTACCCACGATTCTCTCCTCTATGAGGCTGTGCGTAGTTGTAAGGTCAAATAAACATATCTGAACATCTGGTCTTGTCAGAGGACAAGTTTCAAAGGCTGTACTCTCTTCACACACATTTTGTTCTGTTAGTCTCTGCTCTGTTTAAAATGCATGCAGGCTTTTCCTTTAATGAGACTCTTTACACTCCCACTTTATGCTGCAATTAAAACATGCCTCTCCTTCAGCACATCAAAAGTAGCACACGTGCAATGTGCTAATTGTGCTGTATGCCCATCTTCTGGGCGTTTCACGATCACTGTTGCCAGGTTTTCACTCAAGAGTGAAAGCAGCTGATTATCTCCTCTTCTCTCTACACAGATCATTCGTAACAGTTCGTCCATTTTCTTGTATCTGCACTCATTGTCCATTTTATCAGCTCCACTGAGCACACAGGTGCACTTTGTATTTCTATAACTACAGACTGTAGTCCGTCTGTTTCTTTTTTACTATTTTAGTCCTGTCACCCTGTTCTTCAGTGGCCAGGACCCCCACAGGTAAAAAAGAGCTGCTAAAATGGACAATGAGAATGGAAACAATGTTATTTTAATGTTATGGCTGATGGGTGTATTCTCACCTTCTCCTTTTCTGGCTAAATCAGTTTACATGTAGTTTTATTACTCCAGAATAATGCACTGTCACAATAGGGAACTGGGAGCAGATCAGCTTCCTGTTCAGATTTTAACACTTTAGACCCAACTTGTACAACAGAACAATTATATGATGATATTTAATATAGTCCTATCAAATAATATCAAAAAATAGTTGATAAAATGAATAAATACTGCTATGACCTTTTTTTGAGACAGATATCAGGTATGAAATGTGTTGGGAAGTAAAACCTATCAACACTCCTCAACACAACATTAGAGGTCATGTCCAATGTGAGTGTGAACAAGCACCACAAGATCAGCATGTGACCCGTGGCCATTTGTAAAGTAAAGGTAAAAAGAGCTAATTGCTGCCACCAGCAAAACCATTTTTGTCAGAGGTCACTGAACAGCAGTGTCAAGGTCATATACACTTAAATGTTGGAATGCTGGACTTTCAAGGTTACAAACTTTTGAGTTGATGATATGGAAGAAGTCCAGGAGGAACAGTCCTCCATACTTGCATTATTTAGTGTTAATATAGGGTAGCCAGGGTTCCCAAAAAAACAGATGTACACAAGAACTGAGGAAAACAAACAGGTAAACCCTGTAGACACATGATTTTGGGGGCAGCCATGGCCTAAAGGTTAGGTAAGTGGATTTGGGGCAAAAAGATTGCATGTTCAGCTGAATTTCCCTTGAGCAAGGTACCGAACACCTAACTGCACCCCGGATGCTGCCTACAATGGAGCTGCCATCAGTAGCATGTGTAGCCTATGTGTGTGTAGCACTGTGGAACCGGTTCTTCCTTCCTTAGAATTTCCTACTGTTATACTATTAAACGTACTTGATTTACTGTGGTCTCATCCTTTTCCTAAAAAACATTATATAACAAACATGCTGCTTGGCTAACTAGCATGCTAGCTATTTTCAGGCAACCCCACAAATCTGTTTACTAACTACAAATTCATATTTAAACAAAGTGACTGTTTTCTACTTCAGTAAATGTCTAATGTTTCTGTTCAACTACTGAGAATGTGAACATGAGCTTAGAAATTCTGAATTTCTATTATAAAAATATGAAGGCTGTTTAGCTTGTGGTGGTTGAAACTTTTAGGATGTAACCTTTCTGTAGGTGATTCTACCTTTTCTAATACTTTTTAGTTCAAATGTTGCAAAATAAGATGCATTAACTGTAGAATGACAACACGTAAACTGTATATTATTATTTGATATATTACAGTTCATTAACTTTGGCTGTATTGGAAATTGCATTTGCGTCACAAGTCGTCCAGTTCTTGCTACACTGGAAATTTCTATGTATCCGACTTTAGCTTTTGTAAACTATTACAGCGACATGTTCTGTTCCACTAACACAAATGCTAACAACTTTAGCTTCGCACAAATGATAATTATTAATTCTAAAAATAACCATTGACATTAACACATATTACTGGTTTGCATTACACCACACTCATTTGAATGTTTTTGGTGGCTTTATCAATAGCTGTGTACAAAAACAATGAGAACGGACTTTTTTCCATCATAGGAACAAGGAGCGAAAGTCCTGGAAAGTTCTTTAAAAGGGACAAATGTTTTTCATTTTGTTTGTGGTTATCTTCTTTAATATAATTACACCACAGAGCTTCAGAGATGTTAATTAGATAAGTTCTTTGGAGGCAAGTCATTGTGCTGACCTGTACTGTTTATGTACAGGCACAGCAAAGTGAATTACTGCAGGATGACTGAGGTGTGTGCGTATGATTTTACATTGGGTAGTCAGTAAGCACATGCTTATTTGCAAGGCAAGAGCTGTTTTGTGGTCAGTAGATTCTCATTTGTGATTTAAATTATGCATTATATAATTATCAACACTTTGTTTCAAATGTAACGTTGCCTGGCTCTCATTAGGGTTGGCTGATGTCTACCTTATGTGTAACTGGAATATGACAATGTCTACAGGGAACCATTGTGATGGATGATATTTATACTTTTACACTTTTACAAAAATATGCTGTGGTACTAACATGGCTGTATGATGGTAGTACCATGGTACTACATAGTAACACTACAGCAACACATCTAGTTTTACCATCATAAATACTATAAGTAGCATTACATTAGTAAACTAGTTGTGTTGCTGTAGTGTCACTGTTGTAGTACCATGCTACTGCCATCTTGGTAGTGTCAAATAAAAACATTGTTCTACCATGATGACTTTACCATGGTACTATTTAAAAGAGGTTTTCAATGACTGTTATATTATTTATTTAATAATTACTAATTCTATTATTTTTACACATTTGTGCTCATTGATTGCCCATCATTTCCTACTCACTACTTTCCTTACTCACAGAAAAAGGTTACTTAAAGAGGTACCACTTGTGGCATGGCCTGTAGAAATTTGTGTTATGTTGATGGCTTCTATTTTGAGAAAAAGTAAAAAAAAAAAGAAAAAGACAGCAAAATTATTATTATTATGTTAACCACATTTTGATTGTTCATATTCTATCGTTTCTGAAATTATTTGTTGAAACCTCCATTTTTTTACTTATATACAGGGTAAGGTTCTGATTAGTGAGCTAACATGTTAGTATTCAGGCCTCTTTACTGATGAATAAATGAAACAAAGACACGTCAGTATTATAATTGAAACGTGATTGTAACCAGCTATATGTGCTTGAAGAAGAGGTAGTGATTAAAGTGCAAGTAAAACTCAGAGTATCATAGTGGCATGCCAGTAATGACACACCCAGTCTCAGTATTTGAACTGGGCGGGGGCCTCACAGAACTGGCTCAACATCATGTCTGTCAGCCTTCGATGAAGGACAACAGCATTGTATATCAGCCTAAGCCTAGTTTTGTTGTTGCTTCTGCATATGTAGGATTGCACTCAACATAATAACCTTATTTCATCATTTGATTCATGCGACAGCAGGACAGACACTTATGCAGTTGATTTTGGAGGCTCTACCCTTAATCAATGGCAACACTTTTTCTCCATCTTAGCTGTGTGCTTACATACATTTAATGATCAAATGTCTGATCAGCACTCTACCTGATTGAAATGAGACTTGCCTGGGTCACCATGTGGATTCATATTAAACTATAGGTGTGCTAACCTTTCCAGCTTTACTATACATTATAATGATGAATAGTAGGTGTTATGGGGCATCAGGCGAGACGAGGCATTGTGTGGATAATAATAGACTTGTATTTTGTAGGCCATGAGTGACAATGACATTCTTTTATTCAGTTTCTCCACTGTTGACATTACATTCTTTTGTGTATTTAGAAAGAACAAGCTATTGGGATCAGTTTAAATTGAATAAAGTGTTCCCTATTACCGGAATATCTGTATGCACCCTGTTTTATCCTCTGCGTGTGCTGTACAAGCACTGATAATACTGTCTCTGTTGAAAGGGACACATGCAACCACTCAAGCAGAAAATGCCTGGTTTTTCATTAATACAAGATGTGTTTTGCATGTGGTTTTAGTTTGCAAGACTGTAGGTAATACTTGGGAAATGTTTGATAGCTTTGGCTTCCTGGAAAAAAAGCTGCTTTGTCATGGATATGGGGCAGATTGGACACGGCGACCCTCTAAGAGACAATCGGATTAGCAGATGATGCTTAGGCGAATGGTGGAGTAATTGTAGATGACATGGTCGAAAATGAGTTGGGAGGCGCCGAACGGAACTAATTTTCGAGCTGCCACTTTGACTGGCCCCTTGTTCCTTTCTCTCACTGTGGCTCCTGTTCACCCACACCTCTCTGACTGCAGTGTAATTACTAATTACAAATGTCCCTAAAAGACGATTAGTTTTCCAAAAGGTTATTGTACAGTAGTGTTTCCCTGATCAATTTAGCAGTGGCTGATGCCAATATTTGGAGTGCAGGATGTCTGATGATCTTTCTTGCATCTCATAAAATGTAGATTTATAAAATAGATTTGAGGCAAAGTGATAGTGATCAGTCTTACCTGTGTCTGTGTGTAGAATGTTGACATTGACACTAGGAGGAGCTCTAACAGCAGCCAAACTCATGAGGCTGCCTGCAGATATGCCTGTAAATGTGATCATTTTGTTTATTGGCCTCATGAGCGCTGGCCAATTGTTTAATAATAACCGACCAATGCTGATTATACATAAACGGCGATTATCAGTCAAGTTAATGATTAATCAGTCTATCTTTAATGTACAAGAAGTTAAAGTCTGAGCAGATTATCCATCCATCCATCCATCCATCATCAACCGCTTTATCTGGGGCCGGGTCGCGGAGGTAGCAGTCTGAGCAGGGAAACCCAAACCTCCCTCTCCCCGGAGTACTCAAACCGACGACAATCTCGAGGAGGATCACAGTTACAGTTGTAAGATGTGTGTCTGTGTCCATTCTGACTAGTGATAGTGAAACGGAGTTTAGATAAAATATTTAGATGTAAAATACTCTACGTTCTTTCTAGTAGTCTGTAGGAC
>BRDA01030905.1:4917-27253 GCA_036984385.1 Crenuchus spilurus | reverse complement strand
TATTCTGAATAAAATATTAGATGTTGGCACCTCCACATCATTACATTCAGTTTTTATTCACAATTTGTTTAGTGTCCCAACTTTTTTGGAATCCGATTTGTAGATAACGGCATGTCAAATAACAGTGTCAGAAAGTCCATGTGAAATAATTTAAAGAAGGCATAGAATGCATTTTTCCAGTGTATTCTACACAGAAGGCATGCAACTTTGGTGGGGGTGAAAAATGCCCAGATGTGTGTTTTACAAGCATATTTAAAACCCTATAATTTCACCTTTTCCTGAAAAAAAAGCTGTTTTGCCTTTTATTGTGAGCTCATGAATAATTTACTGAGCTTTGCTTTGCCAGGTTGAGGGACAGGAAGTTAACAGGAACTTAATTGATGATGGTTGCAAGAAGTGTGCAAGAGAGGGGGGTTAGTAAATCAAAAAACTGTTATGAATGGAATGGTTAGTGTGGAGACTGTTTAAAAGCAGATTAGGTAAAAAATCATTTATTTTCCCCCTGTTTCTTCCAATGTCCTCAGGACAATATATTTATTCCTGGATGGTTTGACTGACTGTATGGTGTTGAGAGGGCGCTTCCCTTACCGCACATGTGAATTGAAATGATGCCAAGGTAAATACAGTTTTCCATTCTAGAGCACCTTTAACAAGTCTTTGTGGTTTGAGTCTACTGTGCGGTAATTACACATTCACACATTCTTAATTATATATAAGATTCTAGTTTTTCTTAGGTACATTAGCTCATGGCTCAGGTACAAGGGAAACTTTAGTCACCACACATATTTTGGCTAATTGACTACATTTATAGGAATGGCTAAATTGTGTAAATTAGATTTTTTTAAGGCAACACAACATACTGAAGCTTATTTTTTTTTCTCTTTTTCTTTCTTCTTTTTGTTAACTGGTTGTATTCCACACATGGTTGTCATGGAGCTTGCTGGAATCTTAATCCAGTGAGAGCAGAGTCAGAGCTGGCCGTCAGATGTTGCTTCTGAGGCCACAGGCAACCAGAGACCCTCATGGCATCATTAGAGAACAAACACCTGCTAAGGCCAATTCCTAACAACCAAAGGCTGACTACAACCACAGAAACAGTAATGAAACATACGGCTTCTCCTGTAAAACATGCAAGCCAGTAATTACTCCTAATGTATCTTTCCCAATTCATAGAAAGATTCCACCAAAGTGTAGAGGGTGTGAAATTGTGAAATTACAATTGGATCCAACAAAGTGGGTAATTCTATAAATAACCCATAAAACAGAAGAGTAAACTTCTGTATTCAATTACATTCCCAATTGGAAATCAACATGCATGAGCATCAAATGGACATTTAGCTGGAGGTTGTTTTGCTGAGCCTGCTATAACTTATTAACTACTTAAGCAGCTGGTCTGCTGGTCAGCTAACTGACCAAATATTAAACATTAGCATTTCACACTGCCTAAGAACTTGCATGCTTATGGTTGCTATGATAATGTCTGCACTAAATAACTCAGTGTTGGGGGTAAAATAGGACATGCATTACAATAATATGATAACTTTTCTTGTAATTAAGCAATGTGAAACAATTATTGTAATCACATTATAGTAATAAGAGTTGTCTTACTTATGTTACTCATCTGTATCAAAATAAATATATTAATTATATGTGATACATCTAAAACAGATGTATCCCTTTCATGGATGGTGGCCATTACAGTAGACAGTAAAGTGTAAGTAATTATCTTATGAATGTATTGGGCTTTTTTTGTTATAGTTCAGTAATGACATGTTTAGTTGGTGGCCAGTAACTGCAAATGCAACAAAACACATGGTAAACAAAAACGGATGGTCAGGAACTGCTCGTATCTCAGGGGTTTCTGTCAAATTCTTCTACAGAAAATGTACGTTGCAGGTAAAAAACATTTCAGCACAACAATTTTAAGGAGGAATAAAATTTTGTTAAAATATTGTTGAAGTTGAAGTAGGACACAGGAGTGGATTCCAAACACACAGTTTAATAGTATAACAAAACACAACTAGACACAAATACATAGAAGGTCAAAGTACTGCTACCTACAGTGACTGATAATCACTGTGACACAAAGAGAAGACTTTATCAGGGCCGTGTTTGGAAACAAACGAGGGAACAGACCTGAACAATGACAACAATTACATTACATCATGGGGGGGGGTAGACATGACATTAGATGGATGTGGAGGAAAAATACAGGCACCAAGCATGAAACAAATAGGGAGACAGTTGTACTGCTGTAATGGAATTTCACTTTTTAATATATACTACTTGTATTTGAATACTCAAGTGAATTCTATCCACATAAATGGACACATGAAGAACTGATACATTAAAAATGTAAAAATAAAATCAATAGTTTTAACAGCCTGAAAGCAGAATAAAACCTGACTATCCTGATTAAATATTAGTTTTGATCAGATTACATGTATGTACTTAGATAGCTGAGGTGACAGTATATGAATAAGCAGTTCTGGGTAACACTTTACAATACTGTGGCCATAGTTAATGGGTAACTATGCAGGAACTAAGCAAGAATGAATAAGTGCTGCATTAACTCCATCACTATGATTAATCACCAAAGAATGATCAATAATGACTCAGTAGGTAATAGTATATGACATAGCAAATGATAGGTCTGCTTTTAACTCCTGTAACATGATCCAATGTGAATCTGCCTCTGATGTAGCAGAACTCTTGTTAGCTTCTTGGGCTTACCATGAACAAGATCATCTTCACAAACTGCAATCCAACTATTTGACTATTATACTGAAATCTGATCAATCTTGTGCTCTTAAAGCATTTGCAAATACATTTGCAGATGCTATAAATCTACTCTCCATAATACCACCAGAAACTCCCTCAAATGTTACTATTTGAATTTGAAGAGCAGTTTAATGTACTTGGTTTGCAACACATTTTTTTCAACTGTAACAGTTATCAGAATGGTATATCAGATGAATAAGACGCTTTAATGCTGAAATAAAAATTATTATTATTATTTTTTAGAAGATAGCCTTATTACCTGAATCAATAAGGATAATTCCTTAGTACTTCATGCAGTTAATTCATCAGGTCCTGCATAGTTACCCATTAACTATGACCACAGTTTTACTTATTTTTGTCATAATCTGAATGAAATGGACATTTAGTGATAGCAGATATTTGAGTTTAGCTGGATTATAATTATGGAAATCATAATTATAAGCAGGTGTGCCCAATCTTTTGACTGCTTCTATATGTGTCCCTATTATCTAAGTCTACTGATAAGTAAAGTTGCCAGGGTTTAAACCTCTCTGTTCTAGAGTAAAAACTTGTTCACAGATGAATATATTTATATGAAGATATTTTAATGTTTTTATTATATGTATTGTGATATGTACACACTGCTTTGGACAGCTAATTAAGGAAAGCTGACTGTTTCATATGGTCTGTGCAGTGTTGCTGAAAATAAAGCCACTTACTGTACAAAGAGGAGCTGAAGATGGTCTTCAGAGCTGTTTAAATGAGACTGATTTGAAAACCTCTTAGACAGTCTTGTGCTAATGTGTGAAAAGTCATACAGTAATACTACTAACACTGATCTATATTTATCAAACTTACTGGAGACCTGGTGTCAGATTGTACTCTTTATACAACTTAGCATGGAGATTTGAACTGACTGAGACCTGAGCTTAGGTCAGTGTTTCTACTTTGAGATGCTTAATAAATGTATGATAGTTCAAAACTGCTTTTTTTGAAGTTTTGTTAGAAATTATTGTCTGGTAGAGCAATAAAGTACAGAATCTTGAATAAATCAATGAATAAAGAAATACATATTTTATTGTCTATATTACATACTGCTAATATAGTGTCACTTAAAAATACAAAGTAAATTGTGAAAAGTTCATTCTTTATAATTTAATTAAAAAAGGTAAACTTTCACATATTATTGTATTCATATTATTTTCATTACACATACAATGACACATTTAAAGCCTATGTTGACTAATAGCTCAGAAATCCAGAATATCAAATTCATTTAGAATTTTAGTGAATTTGTATTCAAACAGTATCAACATTTAAAAAGGCTTTAAAAATGTCACTTTATGTGGAATGAATATAAAACATATGACCATTTACATTTTTAAATTAAATTATGAACACAAACTTGTTCACACAAAATATTCAAATTTTTGGAAATGCACTAGTACCTCTTGTCACATTGATGCACTCAATGTTATTTACTGACGTAATTTTAATTAATAGCAAAATTACTGGATCATTGTGAAATTAGAGATTTACTGATACAGTCTGTAATGAACCGTTGAGCTGTAAGAGATGCAGTCAAATATTGCAGATATGCTGCCTATGACTCCGTATACAGTATAACAGGCTGAGAATGGTGGAATAGCTGTTGGTCATGGCTGTGATGCGGCCGGTCGTTTTCTCTCTGCTGTCTCTCAGTTGGGGAGAACGGTGGCACTTGAGTGTGACTAATGTCGGCTTTGGAGTAAATTACAGTGCTGATCACCGGCACTCGTGAGGAGGTTACAGAACGGCCGATCCGCTGGAGAAAAGTGCCATTTTTACGACTTCCCACCATGGTAAACTTCAAATTAATGCCCCTGTACCCTCTGTCTAATGGACGATTGTGGCTCAAGAGGGACAGATTGAAGCGCTAAAGGTTTATATGACTGCACGTCGGAATTCCTCCTGTTGAACTTAAACTGTCTATGAGATGCTCAGAGGACTCCTCACTGGCAGCTTATACCAGACCACAACAATTACCTAACAGAACTGGGATCAGTGTCTCTATTTGACATTTCATATAACCTTAACTTCTGCAATTCTATCAAATTATTATTACATTCATAATCCAAAGAATAACAAGTATAACAATTTTTGTGATTTCTAGTTTGCTGCAAAATGTGAGCTCAGCAGATCCTCAATGTAAAGCAGCATCAGAAATGCTCCAAAAATGCATTAAATAAACTCTACTTGCATTAACTTATCAGATCGTTTAGAAGATTTGGGTCACCTATTACATTGAACATTTTCTATAATATATGTGTTCACTTTAAAATGAAATCAATTTTAGCTTTTTGGAGACTATGATAAAACTACAAATGCTGCTGATCCAGATTCTTAGTCTTAGATGGTGAGGTAGGACAGTGTCACCACTTTTTAACTCCGTTTTGTGTGTCCCACAGGTTTCTGACAGTGAGTTTATAGGTTTTAGTACAGCTACTTATTCTGCAAGTTTAGTGATGTAAGAATATGATGGGTTTGTGCTTTGAGCTAAAATTAGTTCTATAACAGTTCACTAATGTTTTTACCATTAACTGGTAAAAACTTTTTCTTTTTCAAAGAGAACAATGCTTGAACAGATATATTCTAGTTATCCATCCATCCATCCATTATCACACCTGCTTAATCCTTATCAGGGTCGTGGTTCTGTTCTAGTTATTAAAATATTTACTGATGTTTTTTATGGACTAATGTGTCCTATTCTAGTGATTAATAGCAGTTATTGAGGTTGTTTATTGCTAATATCTTCTATTGCATTGTACAGAGTGTTTATTGACATTGTTTATGGACTAATATCTCCATTTTCTTTCTTCTGAAATAAAACTATGTGCTGTCATTGAGAATTCTGTATGATCTCATACTTTTGAATGCTCCTGTAGAGTTACCTGTTTGAGTTAGTTGTTTAATTACATAGTGAGTTACACAGTTAATTACAGTGCATTTAATTTAAAATATGCATCAACAGCTTGGAGAGATTACCCTTACTGATTCAACAATATACTTTGAAGGTTTAGAATTAATTTTTGGTGGATTTTATTGGCTAGTTTTAATGAGCTATGAGTGAGCAATCTTGAATATAATTAATTTCAGCACAGTTTGTTCTCTGTTGTGATAATTGTGAATTCTAGTTATAATAGTAGATAATTAGTAGATGGTAAATCATTCTAATTTCTAAGTGTTAGAACTTCATGTGTGTTTCCCATCTATGAGTAGTGAACATAGTGCAATATGTGTGGAAGCTACATATTTACCGATTCTGGGTCTGTGGTACTTGAATGAAGGAAAAAAGAACAAAAGACATTGTAAACCCACAGATAAATGATGTTACAAACAGTGCTACTAGAATCAATCTAAACTCTTTGAACACATGTACACAATTGCCCTTATTTTCCCATCCTCCTGAAAGATTAAAGGCGTATCTCAAAGATACGGTGCATTTTTGCTCAGTTTAAAGACTGAACTTTGATCAGACTGTACTGTTGTCTTCCTTGCTTTTCTCTATGACAGAGATTTCCTTGATTTCACTGATTGTCTAATCTTAAGTTCACCACCCTTAAATTTCAGAGCTTTACTGCATTCACATCCTTTTCAACTGAGCCACAATTCTTCCTATGCTCTGGAATAAGAACCATCATTCTTTTGTTTTATAAGGATTTTAAAACGCAAAGACTCCCAATGAGGCAAGATACAGCTCAGAGTCTACCAATAAATCTGCATTCATTAGAAAGTGAAAGGAAGGAAACTGGCCATTGATCAGTTTGTAAGCTACAATCAAGAAGTATCAGAGTAGCATTGTATAGCATTTTAGTGCTCAATCTGAAAATCACACACTACATTGAACTGCGATATTAAATACAGCTTAGCCATTTAATTAAATACAAACAGCGGTTATGTGCTGCTAAAGTCAATACACAGTGTACAATGAAATGACACAAAAGTACATTTCACAAGTAGCAAGAGGGCCCTAGAGGACTAGCGGTTCCGCATTTAAATCACAAAACGAAAACAGTGCCATTCGTTTCTGCATACACTGCACATCTACTGTTTGCAGCGCTGAGGGAAAAAAGGAGAGAAAAAAGGAGAAAAAAGAGACATGACTTGACCCATAGTCAATGCACTCAGCTGCAGCAGACAAAGTCGGTATTGACAGAAATGTTCTTGCCTCGAGGCAGCCTCGCTCTAAATATTTGGACTGGTTAAATCATTTAAGACTTCCCTCAAATAACTGGCATGTAATTGAGGGGAACAAAAGCCAAGTCATCTTGCTTTCAGTAGGGAAAAACACAAGGAACGAAAGGAAAAAACAGTTGTAGAAGATCAAACAGATGGACGGATGGAGTGCCACAAATGCTAACGACAAACGCTTGTCGCTCTGTGTAAGCCTTTAACCTCAGATTAAAGACAAGTCCATGGCCAGATCAACAGATAACTGTTCTTCTCAGCAGCTCCAGAAGCGAAACAATGTAGCCTTCTACACTGTTAGCGTTTCTAACCCCCTCCCTATCACTGCTCCTCATGGCCCAATGAGAACACATCTCCTCAGCTGAGCAGATAGATACATTAGCCTCAGATTCAATTTGTTTGGATCTGTCACATCTGTTTAGCAAGTCACATTTCAGATGTCGCTCGCTAGCATTAACATGTTAAGATTCTCACAGCACATGGCATTAGCAACAAAACCTGGCCAGTTGCTATTTTTCCTCCAACATTCGCAGAACGTGTTTGCACTTACTTAGAAATGATACGCTCAAAGAACCATTTCTGTATGATTAACAAGTTCACAGAAAACAGATGCAGCCAAGAAATACTGAGAAAATCAAATCAAAGAGTGAGAACTGCACCTTCAGGCTAAATCTCTGTAACTGTACTACAGCAGCATGACAGCATGATCTCATAATCAAGGCAATATAGTGAACAGTATAAGCATGTGCACAAATTACCATCATAACCACTTGGGTCTTCATCAACTGTGGAAAAAGGACTTAAGGCATTCTGAACTTCAAATCTCAATTTCAGAGCTTCACTTCAGCTTCCACTGAACAGCAGAATTAGAGAACATCTAATCTCCAAGTTAAGTTTACACAAGGAAAACAAATATTTTAATGGAAGATCTTTCAATGCAAAATACATTTTATTTTAGTTCATAATGGTGCATTTCTATTGGCTTATTCATCCTAATGTAAAACCCAGCTACTATCAACAAAAGTTTGAAAGTCCCTACTTTGTAGAAGTTGACCAATTATCAGCTTTCACAGATTAATTAATTAAATATTTAGCACTTTCCTGATTTCAGCACTTGAACTCTGTTGCATATGCATATCTGACCCAAACATGACCATATAAACACATTTATTCAGTCAGTTCCATTGTCCAGCCCTCAGCACTATTAATAAAATGTAATGTAAACATGTAAAAATGTGGACCTCATGTTGAGTAAATCCAATAAAATGTATTCAGTTTTCAGTGTTTGTGCAACTGTCTAAAGCTCAAAACACTTTTGTTATGCTCCAATATTAAAGCCATTGCATCCTTGCACATTTTCAAAGTACAAACATCAAATGTATGGTAAATCAGTATTAATCCCAAACAGAAGTTGAGTTTGATTACTAATATTGGAGAAAAACATATTGGTTGAAATCTACTACTTGTATTCACTAATCTTAATATTTTGTATGTTAGAATAACAGTGAAGGCATCTAGACTATGTGTAATTATACTCCCAGCCAATGTTAGTCCAGGGTGGATGGGTCAGGGGGTCCCCAGGTGGCGAACATATGTCAATCAAAAACCTTCACACCTAGTGTTGAAATAATCAGGGCCCTGATTACCCAAATCTAGGATAGGGCTGCCATGATTAGTCGACTAGTCACGATTATGTCCACTATTAAAATAGTCGACGACTAATTTAATAGTCGATGTGTCATTTGTTTTTTTTTGTTTTTTTTTTTTTTACTTTTTCTCTTCAAACTGCTGCGTTTTTCTCACCTTCCACTGCTGCGTCTGCCTTTCTGTTCTTGACACACATGCGCAGTAGTGGTAACCGGGGTAGGCCGTGGATGACGTCACAGGACGTTATACAAACAGGCTCATCATGGCTAGCTGGCAACGGAGCTCAAAAGAGTGGGATAATTTTAAGAAAATGAAAGAGAAACGTGTGCAATGCAATATCTGCAAAGCAGAACGTGACTTCCACGGCAGCACAACTCCGATGCACGAGCACCTGAAAAGGAAGCCCGTTGTGGCTGATTGTGACAATGATAAAGAGGAACCATCATCTCGGTAAGCTAAATTGCTAGTTAGCTGCTAAAATTAGCGTAAACAGAGAGTTAACTTGCTGCTTACTCATATTTATAGCTGTAAAAGTTAACATTAGCGATGACGATTTGATTCATTAGCCTTAGCACACATTCATGTGTTTTCTGTAACGTTATAACAGTCATGTTCTTGAATAGCAATGCTAACGTTTTCTAACGTTACGTTTCAGTGCTACGTTTACACTTTATGCTAATCAGTTAAATAATTGTTTGTTGCAACAAGCTGCATATTTCATTAAAGGTTTAATGAACTATGATCATGTTTTTATTTTTAGTTAGCATATAGCTGAAATCTAATGACGGTTATATAATAGCAGCTGCATTCTAGTGCGATAAGCTGTATATTTTATATTCAATTAACGTATGATCCGATTAGTTGACTAATCTTAAAAAATAATTGGTGATTAGTCGACTATAAAAATAATTGTTTGTGGTAGCCCTAATCTAGGATACAGTTTGATCAGGAACCACATGCAGAAGGCAGACATAATGAGATTGTGTTGGCTGTTTAAAACTACTTGTTTAGATAGCATAAAAAACAGATAAAAATGATGTGAAATCCAACATATTATATGTTCTATGTGTCCTTGCATACATATCAACATGTCTTATGTATTACAGCATTGTTAGCAGTTCCATAAGTTCTTATTTGCAGTGCTACTGAAAATAAACCCACAGGTACAGGATGTTAGTCTGATGTTATGGCCAAACGTGTCTTTTGTAAATCATTGTATATATGTAATATATGCATGTAGTATTGTAATTCTCCCTGGTTTTTGCCCCTGGTGAAGTGAACTAGTGCCAGCTCCAGTGTTTGTCTGTGGAGACGGCTGGGAATGGAGCGAACACCTCTAGGGGACCTGTTTTTTCTCTTTTTTCAAGGGAACAAAGCTCAGACTCTCTCTGTCTCTCCATCTCCCTGGGGCACTTTCGCAAATAATTAATCAAATGAATACTCACGACTTCTGTGGCACCGGCTTGGTCGCGGGCTTGTTACCAGGAACATTACAGCGCTCTGCCAAAAGAATGCACATGTAAATGTCAGAGAGCGGCTTTTTGATTAAGCGCCGGCCAAGAAGCAGCCCAATATCAGCTTGGCATGGGCCACGACGTGTCACAAGACATTCTGTTTCTTTTTTTCCATCTTATGGTTTAGAGAAATTAGTGGTTGTTGAGCTGCAGTTTGACACAGCCAATGCTGTCTGATGTGCACAAAGGGAATATTGTTGCACTAAAAGCATTCCGTTTCTGCCTTCTTCTACTTTAATCAGGTGATTTCACAATGTTGTTAGTGCGTTTAAAGATCTAAGAAAGCCAAACCTTCCTACATTTCATCTGTGTCACAAACTACCATTTTTGGACAGGCAAAGACACAACTATGAATATATTTCACACTTTAGTAGCCTTTTATTTATACACTGACAAAACAAATCAAAAATAAGTGTTTAGCAATGTGAATTCTATTCTGAATTTCACAGTGCATGCAACAATAAAGTCACATTAACTACTCTGGAGGAGATTATCATGAGTTAAATTCAATTTAAATTTTCTATATAGGAAGTCTCTAGAGAAGCTTCTATAGCTACGTATATATGAAAAATCTACAAAAATATAAGTAACAAGTTTTCTACTGAAACTTGAATAAAGACATTTCTAAAGAAATGTAAGGCTCTAGAAAAAAACTACTTCTACAGAAGTGTCTAGAGAAACATTTCTAGAAAAAAGTAATTTTCTAGAACTTTAGTATTTTTCAAGAGAACCACAAAATAAGGAAATTTCTACAAAACATAAGAGATTTTCTAGAGAATGTTATGTGTTTCTGCAGAAGATTATGTACGTACATTGGTTTCTAGATAAACTTAAGTATATTCTAGAGAAACTGAGTCAGAATTATTCACATTATTTTGATGGCAACGCTTGAAGTGTCTTCAAAAGCTACCTCACCGAACCATATTACATTTACAGCAAATAGTTACAAATATGCTGCCTAATGCCTAAGATATTTTATAAAAACAATTAAAGTACTTAGAAATGTATTTAAATGTTTTAAATACATGCAGGGAGCAGAGATATTATTATTCACCAATTGTAAACAATTACTAGAATTCCCCTTTAAATACATCAAATCATATCAATCAAATACCGTTTAATGGGGCACATACACAGCCATACAGTATACAACTTGTAATGAAATTCTTTGCTTTCCAATGAATCAAGATCTAAAATAAAATATTAATATATTTTTTATTTATATTAATTTATATTTTTTAATTATATGTAAGAATATAAAATATAATAATATAAAATATAAATATAATAAATGTATAAAAGCAACATGAAATAGACAGTGACAGGAATGTAGCATATGGATGCTGGACTCACTTTGTCCATTGTACCCTGATGTTACATGCTGGGGATCCTGTGATGTAGAAAGAGATACCTACAGAGATAGATAGATAGAGAGAGAGAGAGAGAGAGAGAGAGAGAGAGAGAAAGAGAAAGAGAAAGAGAGATTATTATTATTATTGCACTCAAAGTGATAACAATAATGCAACTAGTGAGGGTAAAGCTAGACTGCACTTTCCTCAGAGCAGTGAAATGTGTGTAGTGGATACGAGGTTCAGTGCAGTATGCTGTGTGTGAGATGTAGTGGAGCTGTTATGGAGCTGGAAGTGAGTGCTGTGTGTTTAACAGTGTTAACAGCTCTGAGACTGAAGCTGTTCTTCAGTGCAGATGTCCAGGTGTACTGAGCTCTGCTGAAGCAAAGCCGTGTCTTTAACGTTTATCACACATGAAGGAGCTATGGATGGGTAATATTCCTGCTGATTGCTTTAATTGATTTTACACTAATACAATTAGAACTAGCGCACAAATCAGAGTCGAGCGAGGGAGCAGAGGGAGAGATGAGTACAGTAGTAGATAGCACCATTAAATCAGGATTTATAGAGTCAGCTTATTATTAGCCATGTCACTCGGGTCAACTTATGCCAGTCAGACCATGTCCTATTAAGAGGCAAATAACGGGGACTTTACCACTGAAAATGAAGTGCCATGGGATTTGAGTGGAACTTCAGATTGCACACACACACACACACACACACACACAGAGGGTCTGACATGTTGAAGGCACGGGTGAAAAAGAAATTGTGACAATTTGCAGCAGAATGATTCATTTTAATAGGCACACCATTTCATATTGGCTTATTATTCCTATACCCTGTGGGTTATCTCTCACAGGCAAAGAAGGGTTGGGAAAGATTTTTTAATCTTTCTAATAATCTGCCACATTCATATCAGACCAAGTGGGTAATAATGAGTAGACTATGGCTGGACAGTCCGAGCTCTAGCTGGGGCAATCTGATTACCATTATCATGCATAAAAGCTATGATCAATAACAAATATTTAATATAACAGGCACATTTAGACCCATTATACTGTAATAACGCTTAATACACTGTTCTAGAATAATGGTAGGCAATCTAATGGCATGCTATCATTATATACTGTGCTACTACAGCATTTTTTTATGAGTATACATGAATATACATTCATCAATGGAGTCATCAGTGCCAACACCAAAAAACTTTTCCCCAGCTATATTATGAGTGAAGCAGGACTGGAGAAAGATGAATGTGCATTCAATATGTGTAAAAGAAACATCAATAACCTTTGATATGCAGATGACAAAACACTCAGCAGAACATCAGGAAGAGCTGAAGGCTCTTGAAAGGAAAGTTAAAGAACAAAATGAAAAGATGGGCCTTCAGTTCAATATGAAGAAGACAAAGGTCATGACAACATGAAAGATCACTAACTTCACCATTGATGGAGAAATCAATTATTAACAAAAATGTATCCAGCAGTCAGGAAATACAACACTGACTGACATTCAGCAGAACAAGGATGAAGGAACTGGAGAAGATCTTCAAATGTAATGATGTTGTCTGTTCAAAGACTAAAACTGTCCATTCTATGGTCTTCTCTGAGGTTCTTCAAGGATGTGAAATCTGGACAAAAAGTCAGACAAGAATATTGATGGAATATTGGTGCTACGGAAGACTTTTGAGGGAATCTTGGACAGCAAAGAAAAAAAATCAATGGATCTTCAACCAATTCAAAGTTCACCTTTCACTAAAAGTCCAATTAAGTAAACTAAAGATCTTTTAGGGGGGCACGGTGGCTTAGTGGTTAGCACGTTCGCCTCTCAGCGCTGGGGTCTTGGGTTCAATTCCCCATCTGAGCGGAGTTTCCATGTTCTCCCCGTGTCTGCGTGGGTTTCCTCCGGGGTCTCCGGTTTCCTCCCACAGTCCAAAAACATGGAGGTCAGGTGAATTGGGTACTCTACAAATTGTCCGTAGGTGTGTCTGTGTCTGTGTGTGTGTGTGTGTGTGTCTCCCAGCGATGGACTGGCGCCCTGTCCTGGGCTTAGTTGTATAGTGTAATGCCCTGCCCTGCGCCCAGTGAGGGGGTGGGGGACTAACCGCGACCCTAATAAGGATTGAGCGGGTGTGATAATGAATGAATGAATGAAAAAGATCTTTTATTTTGGACACATTATGAGAAGAACCAGCTGACCTGACAAGTCAAGAGAATCACCAATAAGATGGATGGATATGAAGCCCTTAATAAACCAGAAGACCAAACAGAAGAGAGGATGTTTTGAAGAAACACTCACTATATGGTCCCCAGGAGTTGGAATAAACTTGACGACACTTAATAAGAATGATAATAGAAAAGTTATGAGGTAGTTTAAGGTAGAAAAGCCAGAGTTCTTTGTCCTTGAAATAAGTAAACAGAATGCAAAATTATTGCTGAATATAGTTCTGTCAGCTTCTATTACTTCAATGAACTTCATTTTAAGGCAGCCTGGACACTTTTTTATATTCTTCTGATGTTGTCCACACTTATTCCAACAAGTAACAGATAATTTAAAGTCAGAAGAGGATCTCAGTGAAAACAGCCAAACCACAAAGAACCATCCAACATATCTGCCTTCCAATGCTGACATCATCCCAGTGACATCATTCAGCCCTCCAGCTCCCTGACACCATCTCTGGAAGCATGTCAAATGACATCAGAGAGCAGAGTGATGGGCGGATGGTAAGACATTAGTTCCATTAAAAAATAAAAATAAATCCATAAATAAAACTGTGTTTCCACAGTTCTCAAACTCATACTGTGAAATGAACATGAAAGTGTCTTAATATTGAGTCTCACAGATAATTTAATAACAACTGTGGACAGTGGAAAATCAGTGTATCTTTGCTAAAGATTTGGGATTGCATGACACCTTTAATGGAGTGTTAATTCCACAATCACTATATCAAAATATCTGTCCATCAGGATATTTACACAACTAAATAAATGATGTATGCTGATGAAGTCATACTGAACATCACTTGTACATAGTTACAAAGTGTAATACTACACATTACGTTTACATTTTGGCCTCTTGTTGATTTTGAGGTTTCAGTGAATCATGTGAGCAATAACTGATGACACACAATCTTGCACTCACCTGAGTTAAGGCAGAAGCCATGTTTGGAGTCATTTTTACTTATTTGGTTTAGAAATGGAGCTGTGAGGCTAAAACTGCTAACAAGCACTTGAATTAAGAGCTAAATTTGGTGATTTTGATGGAAACAATAGGGCTATTTATGTGACTATTAGCTGTTAGCAATCTTAGCTTGTCAGCTCCAGCTCAGTTATAAACTACAGAAGCAAAATTTGGATTTCAAAGATATCCTAACTGAATTGTGAAAAAACATGTGAGTAACATGAGTAAAATATGTGACCCCACCAGGGAAAACCAGGCCAAAGTCACTGGGCAACTTATTTAGATATCGTGTCAATATTGTCACTCACATTAGCGACAAAACTTAGCCGCTCGGTATTATTGCTGTAAATGAAAGATAATAGTCTCAGATATCTATCGTAGTACATATTTTGATCAAAAACAAAACTTAAATTCACAAAAAAGTTGTTTTGAAAAAAACTAATTTTGAAAAAATAAGAAAGACGTTGACCTAGTTTTCCCTGGCAGGGTCACATATGAGTAAATATGGAGTAACAACATGTGCACATGTGTATGTATAAAAATGTAAGTTCACCTTCGAAGGGATGGGGAACTTGGTTTGTTCTGCCTTTCCTGGTGTGTGTATGGCAGTGAGAGGAGGAGGCCAAGAGTGTGTCATTTCCTGTAAATAAAACAATAACAGAAGTTAATATGAAATCTTACAAACACCTGCACATATAGTTTTATACAAAGTCACGTTATAATCAGACCCATATAAATACTATTTTCAGTAAGAATGAGTGCATTTTTGTTTAAACAAAAATGAGATGGATGATATATAGATTAATGGATGGATGGATGGATAGACAGATACTGTATATGGAACTTCTAAACATGCATACAATTGCGCCAAAATTGAAACTTATTAGTGCATCTCCAAAAATGTGAATATTGTGAAAATGTTAGTTTGAATTTATAATTTAATTAATTCAATTATGTGTAATGAATATAAAATTTACCTTTTCTGAATTAAAACACTGAACAACAGTGAACTTTTTCACGATATTCTAATTTTTTGATGTGACACTGTAGAATAGCAATAAAAGTATATCTATTAACATATTTACATATAAGCTTATATGACAGGTATTGCACCAAAAGAAATTAGGTACATTAGCACAGTTAGAAGAATGAATATTACAGGTATTTTCGGTGGTCCTTACTATTTACTGTTTACTATTCAAAGCAAAGTTTCTGTTTATTTACTGAATGTACCATATTAGGGGAAATTTTCTTATGGAAAGAAACAAAGTGACTCATTTGACCACGGCTTGTGCATGAGAACATAATAACATTACTTTTTGTAGGCGCATGCCTTATACAGTCTTCTCCTAAAAATGTACATAAGCACACAAACACACATTTCTGTTTGCACATGCAGAACATCAACATCATCACAGGACACCTACAGGCTAGAGATGGAGCCAGAAGAATCCTGTAATTACTGTTGCTCATAAGCAAATGGAAATTCATCCATATTCATGTCTGAGATGAAAAAGCTACAGTGCTAATAGGCTCCTTAACCTTCTGTGTAATTGTAGGCTGCATGTTTCCTCTTTTTCTTATATACAGTCTTTTATGTGGCCCTTTTGACTGGCTCTAGACTGTGAGTGTGAGCCTGTGTCTCCAGGTGTATGGTGCGATTGTGTAAAAAGATGCAGTGTGTGTGTGTGTGTGCTGAATTAGTCTTGTCTGAATGCATATCACTGTGTATATGTGTGTTTATTTGAGTGATGCTTGTATTTATGCTGTAAGGCTCTTGTAATGATAATGTAGAAGTGATGACCGTTTTATGGTCCCAACAAGGAGCTAAAAGACTGTGTTTAGTTACTGCGGTTAAGGTTAGGTTTAGGTTGTGGGTTGATGTTAAGATCAGTGGTTGGGGTTAGGCTCTAGTTAAGGTATCTGACAATGAAATACAGGGGTTAGACAAAGAAACTGAAACACCTGGTTTTAGACCACAATAATTTATTAGTAGGTGTAGGGCCTCCTTTTGCGGCCAATACAGCGTCAATTCATCTTGGGAATGACATATACAAGTCCTGCACAGAGGTCAGAGGGATTTAAAGCCATTCTTCTTGCAGGATAGTGGTCAGGTCACTACGTGATGCTGGTGGAGGAAACGTTTCCTGACTTGCTCCTCCAAAACACCCCAAAGTGGCTCAATAATAGATGTGAACCAACAATTTGTCCTCTTTTGAACTCTGGTATGTCACCATAATGTTGTGTGCATTGTAATATACTATATAACTGTGCTCTTACCTGCTAACTGAACCTTCACACTCTGCTCTTACTGGTGCAATGTGACATTAATGAAGATTGGCCACCAGACTGGTCCAGTTTAGCCATGAAACCTCCCACACTAACATGACAGCTGTTTCAGTTTCATTGTCCAACCCCTGTAGATTAATAGATAATTATCTGAATGTAAATTAAATGTAAACATCTATTTGGCATAAAAAAAAAATTCTAACTTTGGCTAATAGAAAGGGCTGGAATTCTGCAATAGTGAACAGCTAAGCCACAGCATGAACATGTTCATAAACCAGCTGAAAAATCAGCAATTTGCTAATTTGGCTGTAAAGGAGGTGAAATCAGCCATAAAAAGCCACAGTTGGTACACCCTTAGTCTGAATATAAGCATGTGCAGCAGCCTTCCAGCTCATTTTCTGTATGTGTGTGAGCAGATTTTTAGCATTCAAAGCACGCATTTCCCCCCTCTTACCTTCACTCCCTCACCACACCACACACACACACTCTTCACACCTCACACATGCCATATCTTTTCATTTCTCCTCCAGACTCACACTGAGTGCATTACCACACACTCCCATGACACTACACAAACATGTGCGCTTTTAATGGCTGCTTTATGTAGAGCTATGTTTGGTTAAAAATGTGAATACATCACATGACGCTTGGTTGTGATGTTAGTTTAAAGAGATGTGTACACTGGAAATTTTTCCATAAGCAATAGCATTAAAATTCAATATCACAACATGTATATTATAACAAATAGATCTTTCTAAATGTACTTCACAGGCTATGCAGAATAAACAGACATAAGAAAAATAATGATAACATACACTATATATCCAAATGTTTGTGGACACCACTTATAATGAAGGGATTCACCTACTGTACTTTAAGTTGCAGCCATTGCTGACACAGATGCACACACACAGCTTGTCTAGCCCCTGTAGAGAAGTACTACCAGTAGTATAAGACTCTCTGGAGCAGATAAACATTAACCTATTGGCACCATGTCTACTGCCAGGCCTGGGCGAGAGGGGTATAAAGTCCCCCACGCACTGAGCTGTGGAGTACTGGAACTGTAATCTCTGGAATGATGGTGCTATGGGATAAGTTCAGGAGTTGGGGATGACATGGTGGTGATCATCCTGACCTCACTAACACTCATCACTGAATTCAATCAAATCCTCACAGCAATGCTTCAAAATCTAGCCTTACGTAGAGACAGATACTCCAGAAAAGGATAAACTCATTTTTAAATGTCCATGATTTTAGAAGAAACACTCAATGAGCAGGCGTCCCTTCTCTCCAAACAGTGTACATATAACATCATCACTGAAATGTGTAGCTGGCTCATCATATTTACATCATAAATCCACAAAACAAACTGGATCAAAAATAAACTGCTCGTCTGCTGATAGAATATCGGAGAGAATATTCTGATTCTGATTGCTGATTCTGATCACACAGCCCTAATTAAAACTCCATTAGTACTGAAACTAACAAACAATGAGTAAACAAATAAAAAAAGCAGAAAGTAAAGAGGCTAATGGCATCTGTGTGCTATATCTCAGAGGGGTGATCATTTATGCCTGCTCACAAACAAACAACTCCATTCTTGCCTAATGAAATCATGAACCGAAAGTACTGCAAAATCTCAGAGGTTACGCTAGCATGTGTGTGTGTGTGTGTGTGTGTGTGTGTGTGTGTGTGTGTGTGTGTGTAAGAAAACCAATAACACCGCATTCTGGAAAACAGACACATGCAAATCCATTAATTCCTCAGAGTGGCAGTGGGGGCCCAGGCGTCTCTTCATCAGCTCTGATTTGTAAATGAAATGGATTAAGAGTAGAGTAACACAGCCCTCACAGCCAAACGCTGGTCATTCAAATACACACAGACCTCAGCTCATGCCTGTTTAGTCTCTTACTCCCAGACAGACAGCCTGTGAATCCAAGTGTTTAGATGAAGTTTACTTTTTTTATTCAGACAGTCTTCAACTGCACTGGAACTACAGGGATCAGAACTGGCTACTCAGCATCCATCTGAACAGTAGTTTGGCTTTTTAGGGGGATTTGGGGGGTTACCTACTATGCATGTACCTGTCTCCACAAGAGAGGGGGTATTCCTCAAAGCAAGCTTATTAACGTCACCCAGATTGCTGAAGCTCAGTAAAGATGGAGTAATGTCTAACTACTCTTTTCCCGTTGGACTGGGCTGACTTTGGGCTTAAGTTACCTGCCTAAACTGAGAAATACTGCTTTGTGGAAATGATGCTTTGCTAGCAAGATGATTGGCTATTTGTGATAGATTTGAGACTGTCCATGAAAACTGTTCCACGCTGAGCTTTGCAATGCCATGTTGAACATTACTAGCATTCCCACTCATTTGTCACACAGGTCTTGTTATTATAATGTCTGATGATAACTGCTAAATGATCATCATGATCATTCTTCTCAGTATTGAAATGATGATTATTCATCACAATTATTGAGTACTGAGCTAAATTATTGGGTGAATATTGGCTATATGCTGAGTGAGTCAATGACAACTGGGGCAAAGTATGTGTACCTGATGAATGAAGTGAGCAGTGAATATGTATATACAGTACACATTAAATGCTCTCATATTAAATGATAAAATATAAACAATATTACATTCCAATAAACAAACCATCAAACACAATATGGAACCAAATACAGAAGGCCAAAGATTTGTTTTTATATAATTTAATGCACCACAGTCAGTCAAATTTAATACCTTACAGTGTCACTGATTTTTATAAGAAAACTGTTAAAAAACAATTTAAACAGATGCATAATTTAAATATGATTTAAATAAGTAAGAGTAAGTGTGCGCACAGGCTTTATCAGAGTCCCAGGTGACCAAAGGTTGCATGCATCATCTGCTGCTCCTGTGTGGAGAGCCAGGAGCTGCACACACACACACACACACACACACACACACACACACACACACAGACTTTGTGATGTACTCTTTAACTGTCAGCATGCATGTGGTCAGTCAGACAGACTACATTAGTCCAACACAAGCTTTAATCTGAATCACTCCCTCACCACACAGCGTTTGCCCTTCCACACAACCCCTGTGTCAAAATACTGCACTAGCCCACCTTAATCACTCCAGCAACCCAGATGACCAACTATAACTATATCTAACAAACAATACAATAAACTGACCTGCTAATCCACCAGTAAAACAGTCTGAATTGTCCCTTTAATAATATGCACTGCATGTATTGAGTCAATTTACTAAAAGGTCAAATATTGTTTAACAGTAAATGCCAAAAAACAGTTTTATTGTGGTTTATTGTTTTAATCGACTGCTCATGCACACAGCACATTATTAGTCTCATTCAAATGCTCAAAACATGACTCATTTATTGAGTGCATCTGTTAAATGTCACACATCTTCACTATCTAGGCAGATACGAAAGTGCAACAAACATTATCATCTAACTTGTTAACTAACTGTTAATGTAGTCTAAATCTGAGTCTTCCTTTTTGTAACATATGCTGAAAACCAAAGCTTATTTTCTAGCCCTGTGTCATGAGGACAAAATACAGTGGTAACCCTATTTACGAGCTTCCCTACTAACGAGTATTCCAGGTAACGAGTCGAGATCTCGGAATATTTTTGTTCCAGGTAATGAATAAAATTCCAAGTAACGAGTAGCCTAAATTAGTACAAGTATGCCAACCGCTAGGGCCACTGCGGTCGTAACATCTCCTAGATGCTAGTGTAGAAGAAGAGGTCAGTCAATACCTTTGACCGCTGTACAGTGAAAGTGAAAGTGCTAGTGAAAGTGAAAGTGCTAGTGAAAGCGACGCTAAGGTAGAAAAGGTAGTGAACAAGAAATTTAGATACATTTTACTTTTACTTTTCATATGATAAGTGTAACCATGCCATACACGTATGCCCGTCCTCCTGTCCTCCTTAGATGCCAGCCTACACAAGCGCCGTCGTCGTCTCGTTTATTTTTTTAAAAACCCATATAAACACACGTTTAACTACATGTTGTGATTGTGAAATGGTTATGAACATGGTATACGATTGGTTTGCATTATTTTGACCAAAATTGTCTACTTTTGGTGGATTATAAGAATGCCTTAATTGATCAAAATCTGAAAGAAACACTTATCTAGGACTTCACAACACCCAGTAAAAAAACACCACATTTTTGGTGAAAGGGCTCACTGATGAAGTTATCACATAACAAAGGCACATGTGAAGATCTGTGATATATTAGATGGTAACAGAACAGCTGGTTCTTGTAGACAGAGCCTTGGATGCAGGAGAAATGAACAGACGTGAAGATCTGAGTGACACTGACAAGGACCAAATTACTATGGCCAGACAACTGGATAATAACCATCCATCCATTATCTTAACCGCTTACTCCAGTTCAGGGTCGCAGTGTTACTGGGTAATACCATCTCTCAAATTGCAAGGCATGTGAGGCTCTCCTGGTCAGCCGTGGCAAGAACATACCAACAGTGACTTTCAAATTCCCTGCCAAATCTGTGGGATGTGCTCCAACAGCAAGTCCAATCTGTGGTGACTCCAACTCACAAATTACCATTTGACTTAGTGGCAGATACAACAGGGCACCTTCTGAGGTCTTGTAGAGACCATGCCTCAGTGGCTTGGAGCTGTTTCGGTGGCATGTGGAAGACCACTATCATAAACATATTAGCATACTGGTCATCATGTTTTGACTTATGGGTGTATATTACAACCCTCCTGCTCATATTCTTCACCATTCTCATATAATGAGAATGCACACCCAGGCTGAAGTTTGCAAGTCATGTCATACTTTGCAATCTGTTGTTTATAATACAGCAGTTCTCACTCTCAGATTCCTCATAAATGTTGGCTTGGCCTCCTCCCCTGTGGGGCTGAATGACCCAGGTCACCTCCTGGACTGCAGAAGACCAAGACAGGCTGAGAAAAAATGGGCCGCCGTGCCTTTGATACTGCCACCTCGGCGCTAATGTTAGATATGAAGTATTACCTTTCATAAGAGCCAGGGATAGTGCTACCGGAGGAGGAAACTTACTGCATAATTTGATGAATCTGCAGCTATTCTGTTCGTCAGCAAAGGCAAAGAGACTAACATATAACACATGCATGCTTTTCCATGTACTTATACTCTCTCTCTCTCTTTCTCTCTCTCTCTCTCTCTCTCCCTCTCTCTCTCTCTCTGTCTGTCTCTCTCTCTCTTTCTCTCTCTCTTTCTCTCTCTCTCTCTCTCACTATCTCTCTGTCTCTCTGTCTGTCTCTCTCTCTCTGTCTCCCTCTTTCTCTCTCTCTCTCTTTCCCTCTCCTTCTCTGTGTCTCTGTGTGTCTCTCTCTCTGTCTCTCTCT